>SJYQ01002713.1:673976-701120 GCA_006410935.1 Redunca redunca | reverse complement strand
GAAGAAGGCAGAGTGCCGAAGAATTGATGCTTTTGAACTGTGGTGTTGGAGGAGACTCTTGAGAGTCCCTTGGACTGCAAGGAGATCCAACCAGTCCATTCTGAAGGAGATCAGCCCTGGGATTTCCTTGGAAGGAATGATGCTAAACCTGAAACTCCAGTACTCTGGCCACCTGATGCGAAGAATTGACTCATTGGAAAAGACTCTGATGCTGGGAGGGATTGGGGGCAGGAGGAGAAGGGGACGACAAAGGATAAGATGGTTGGATGGTGTCACTGACTCGATGGATGTGAGTCTAAGTGAACTCTGAGAGTTGGTGATGGACAGGGAGGCCTGGCGTGCTGCGATTCATGGGGTCGCAAAGAGTTGGACACAACTGAGCGACTGAACTGAACTGATGCAAGCATTTAATGAATATTAACTTGGAAACAAGGTCTTAATCCCACTCCCCCCTCATAGACACAAAAACATGTGGAGAATCTTCATGATTCAGAAGAAATAATGCTGCTTCCTACAGCCTTCCAACTGATAAGACTCAGATGCTCAGAAGGTTGGAGAAATATCGTTACCTAAAAACCCTTCTCTGTGTATCCTTTTGCTGAATCACCAGCCTAGAGCATTTGCTGGACTCATTGGGGTCTTTGGGTTTTTTCTTCTCATTCTGTTCTAGAGAATTTCTATTAACAAATGAATTTCCAAACTCTATCAATGCTGGGGGTGTTCCTTTGCTTTATATATCATTACAACCAGGGCAACTAATATGCAAAATACAAACATCTTGAGAGCAACAGTCATTCACTGTATCACCAGAGCCTAGCCCAGCGCCTGTCACAAGGTCAAGACTTTCTGTGACCAAGTTAAAAGGAACCACCAGCTGTTATTGTCCAGTTGCTCAGTCATGCCCAACTCTTTGCGACCCCATGGACTGCAGCATGCCAGGCTTCCCTTCCCTTCACTATCTCCCAGGAAATCACCAAGGCTTTTCATAAATCTGTTAGTACAGTTCAGTTCAGTCAGTCAGTCATGTCCAACTCCTTCTGACCCCATGAATCACAGCACACCAGGCCTTCCTGTCCATCACCAACTCCCAGAGTCCACCCAAACCATGTCCATCGAATCAGTGATGCCATCCAACCATCTCATCCTCTGTCGTCCCCTTCTCCTCCTGCTCTCAATCTTTCCCAGCATCAGGGTCTTTTCAAATGAGTCAGCTCTTTGCATGAGGTGGCAAAAGTATTGGAGTTTCAGCTTTAGTATCATTCCTTCCAAAGAACACCCAGAACTAATCTCCTTTAGAATGGACTGGTTGGATCTCCTTGCAGGGACTCTCAAGAGTCTTCTCCAACATCACAGTTCAAAAGCATCAATTCTTCAGTGCTCAGCTTTCTTCACGGTCCAACTCTCATATCCATACATGACCACTGGAAAAACCATAGCCTTGACTAGATGGACCTTTGTTGGCAAAGTAATGTCTCTGCTTTTTAATATGCCGTCTACATTGGTCATAACTTTCCTTCCAAGGTGTAAGTGTCTTTTAATTTCATAGCTGCAGTCACCATCTGCAGCGATTTGGGGCCCCCGAAAATAAAGTCAGCCACTGTTTCCACTGTTTCCTCTTCTATTTGCCATGAAGTGATGGGACTGGATGCCATGATCTTCATTTTCTGAATGTTGAGCTTTAAGCCAACTTTTTCACTCTCCTCTTTCACTTTCATCAAGAGGCTCTTTAGTTCTTCTTCACTTTCTGCCATAAGGGTGGTATCATCTGCAAATCTGTTAAGTAGGCTAAAATTTCAACTAAAAATTCTCTGACCAATGTATTCAAGGCTTATCACCATTCTCCCAATTTCTAGTTGTTTCATGCTCATTATCATTAAACATTTATTCAGCAACCACACAAATGAGTGCTTCACAGGGCAAGTTTAACTGACCTGTTTCCTGCCCTTTCAGATCAGACAGTCTCAATTTATTTTCCTGGTAAGAGCCCATAACTTAATTCAGTTATTAGAACGTGACAAATTGCTACCATAACTGTTATCAGTTCAGTTCAGTCGCTCACTCATGTCTGACTCTTTGCGACCCCATGAATCGCAGAACGTCAGGCCTCCCTGTCCATCACCAGCTCCCGGAGTTCACTCAGACTCACATCCATCGAATCGGTGGTGCCATCCAGCCATCTCAGCCTCTGTTGTCCCCTTCTCCTCCTGTCCCCAATCCCTCCCAGCATCAGAGTCTTCCAATGAGTCAACCCTTCACATGAGGTGGCCAGAGTACTGGAGTTTCAGCTTTAGCATCATTCCTACCAAAGAACACCCAGGGCTGATCTCCTTTAGAATGGACTGGTTGGATGTCCTTGCAGTCCAAGGGACTCTCAAGAGTCTTCTCCAACACAGTTCAAAAGCATCAATTCTTCGGCGCTCAGCTTTCTTCACAGTCCAACTCTCACATCCATACATGACTACTGGAAAAACCATAGCCTTGATTAGATGGACCTTTGTTGGCAAAGTAATATCTCTGCTTTTGAATATGTTATCTAGGTTGGTCATAACTTTCCTTCCAAGAGTAAGTGTCTTTTAATTTCATGGCTGCAGTCACCATCTGCAGTGATTTTGGAGCCCAAAAAAATAAAGTCTGACACTGTTTCCACTGTTTCCCCATCTGTTTCCCATGAAGTGATGGGGCCAGATGTCATAACTGTTATACACTTCTTCATATTTGGTGGTTTGTCTTCTCTCCTACCTTATCAGGCTCTCAGGCAGATCTGCACTTACTCGACACAAACTAAAAACATTCACACAACAGACTGTTCACCGCATGGCATAGCTCTTTTCATTTTCTGGTTAAACAGAGGTTGCACTCCTATCTGCTGGCCTGCCTTCTTGGAGTCTGGATGGTTCCCTGAGTCATCATCCTATGTCAGTTCTATGCTGTGTGAGATGAAGATTCATAGACACTTAGAGTGTCAGGAGAGAGAGGATTTTAGAAATGTTCTAGTAGTTGCAGTAGGAATAATAACACTTTCACTTCCTTACTTACATACAACCTTGCTAAGCTAGAGTATCTTCTCTTCATTTTCTACTTGTCTTCACTTTAACCAGCCTATGAGATTGGTAGAAAATAGAAACAAGGAGATACAGTGACTTGCTCAAGATCATGTAACCCCAGGACTGGCCACAGACCTTTTGCCACTGAGTTTAGCATTATTTTATTATGGTCTTAAGAAGGGGGAAAAGGAAGAAGGTAGGAGATACAGGAAGAGGGTGGAGGAGTTAAGAGAGAAAAAGATAAAAGGAGAGAAGTACTCAACTCAAAGTATGCACTTAAATCCTTTTGAATGAACAATAATTCTTATATGCATATAAAATTCCTGGACTTTAGTTTCTTCATATTTAAGATGAATAATATTCTCTAACATATGTTGGTTTTGTGAAGATTAAATGAATTAATATTCAAAACTTTATATATGTGGATGTGTGTATATATAGTATCCTAGAATAGTACTTGATACCCAGTAATTACTCAAATAATATCAATCATTATTAAATGCATATTACTTTACAGGCTACAGAATTTTGAAACTTTATCATAACTAATCTTCCAAATAAGTCTTTGAAACCACTGATTAATCCTCATTTTATAGATGAGCAAACTGAAACAGTGAATATCAGTGACAGTATCTCAGTCATAGTACCTAGATACCAGTTCACCCCACGGCTGCCTCCTTCAACTAGCCACAAAGACGAGTGAAGACGTAACAGCATAAATGGATACGTCTACGAGCAGACAGTTAATTTAGGGGCAGAGTTAGGCTATGAGTGTGCCAACCCCAGGACACAATCTGGATACTGGTACCATCTTATTTTGTCTTTATCTTAATTGTCAGCTTGTCGTCTTGAGATTGGTCTCTTTCTCTTAATGAGAATAGTTCAGAAAGAAAAATAATTCACAAAAAGGCTGATCTAGGTCCTTGAACTCTAGCTAAGATTTACTTTCTAATTCTATCTTCATACTAGAACATTTTCTAAATATTAACTGTAGGAGGAGACATCCTGGTAAGGAATGGGTCCACTAGCCTGAGTCTTACTTGCATTTGTAACTCAAATGCTGGCTATGAGAGGGAACTCCCCTATTCTCAATCTGGAAGTCTGACTCTCTATTTGTTCCCTTTTTTTTTTCTCTCTCTCTCTGTTTTGTTGCTTTAAAAACACCAATATACCTTCTCAAGACAGTCCAAGCTAATTCTCACCAAGAAGGAACAAAAAGAGCTATAATTCCCAAAGTCCCTGATTAGTGCAAGCTTAAATTAGGCCACAGCAGAAGACAACGTCTCTTGCATATTCTCTATGGGATGGATTGATCATGTGTGCTATGCTGAGTTGTCCCTTTTCTTGAAGTTAGCAAGCATTCCACAACTAGTAATTTGCTCACTAGCCATAATCTTCACTAAAACAGATACAATGCATAGTGTCATTACAGGTCGTTTGATATAGGAAAAGCTGAATTAAATTTTGACTCTACTCTTACATCTTTATCCCCTGAAAAGTTTGCTTCAAGCATTTGAGTTTGTTTCCCTATCCTAAATATTATTTACCTCCAGGGCTGTTTGGTGAATGAATAAAGTTCAGGTTAATGATACTTTGTCAGTTTTAAATACTATCATTTATAGTTATTAAGCCAGTAGGTGTTAAATGCTGAATAGCTATTTTTGATTAAGAGGTATTTGGCATAAACTAATTCTACTCTTTCATTTTCAAAATCCCCAGAGCTAGATCACCTAGTGAACTTGGCTACTAAAGACTAGCAACTTCAGTCTCAAGGTCTGAAAGGAGCAACGTTTTGGAGGGTTTAGAGAAACTTTAAGCTTGCAATAAGATTAAGACCGAGCTCACCCAAGTTGGTTCTCAACCCTGTCAACATTTCTGCCTTTGTCTCTCTGTTAATTTTGTCCTGCTGGCCTGGACTAATACTACAAAGCATTTAGCTGTGTTAATTAAAAATACCAGCCAAGCAGGATGCTTGAGAATGTTGTGGCCAAAGGCAGTCTCTGGTTTTTAAAAGCCAGATTGATTTAAGAGTTTTTAACCAACTGCTCTACAAATTTTCTAGCCAACAGCTCCTTACTGTGGAACAATGAGAAGGGGTTGAAAGCCCCATGGTTTGCCAGATTCCTGCCATATGAAGGAGCCACAGGGAGCAGAGTGAGGATGGAGCTTAACATCCTTGGGATAGTGAAGGATGCTTTAGGAGAAGACTGTTTGACAATGAATCAAAATCAGGAATATTATTACAGGGTACCCAGAGCCTAGTTGGGTTGTTCTTCCATGACAGCCTAGGAGTTGAGAAGGAGAGGAAGATGGGAAGGTGGGAAGGGGATGAAGGTGGGAGGGAAATTTAAGAGGGAAGAGACATATATATACCTATGGCTGATTCATGTTGATGTATGGCTGACACCATCATGATATTGTAATTATTCTCCAGGTAAAAATAAAATTAAAAAAAGAACATTATTTCAAAGTAAGATGTAGAAGGTTTAGCTTTACAATTTACACACAATTTACAATTTACCAGTAATAAGCAATCTACTTATTACTGCCCCAGTATCTTCCATGGTTCCCTTCTGACCACTGTAAATTGCAACGTTTCAGCAGACGGGGCAAGTTGCTAGAGACATAAAAATGAATGACAATGAAACTATTTATTTTCCAAAGTCAGGCTTGTGAGCTTTTGGAAAAGGAATGGAAAATGTGGGACACTGCGGTTTCCAATCTGGAGAAAATAACCCACTTCAGAGGCCACTGGAGCATCTGCTCATTCCATACAGCGCTCCATGGTCCAGATGGTGGACCACGGTGAGACCCAACACTGAGCAAGGCACACGCGGAGACCTCTGGAAGCAGATGGTAACTCTGTGATTCCGAACAACCTTTCTATAGCAAGACTATATCCAATAAGTAGATGACAAGAAAGCTGGGCCCCTTTCTCTCAAACCCCGAAAGGGGTACACGTATGCAGGGTCTCAGAGCCACAGCAGAGTTGGATTGGATCTAAAGATGCTTTGAATGTTCTGAAACATGTGGGACTTTCTCTGTGTTTTCAGATTATAATCTAGACACTGACTGCTTTTTCACCCCTCGATGACAAAAAGTCTCTTGCTAATAAAATGCTGATAAAATACAGACTTCATTTGGCTCCAGAAGCACTTATGATATTCAGTTAAAATGCCAATGCCTAGGTCTCCATACAGACTTACTGAGTGAGAGTAAAGAGTAGTGCCCAAGTGTCCATATTTTTAAGAAGTACCACAGGTGATTTTACTATTAACCCAAGGTTGGGAAGCATGGTACCTATAGTCTGTAAAAAGAAAGTATATAATGTAAAGAGAATTCAGTGTAGTGGATCCACATGAGAGTCATGTATTCCAGCAGCCCTTGCTTTAACATTAATTAGTTGTGAAACTTGGCAGGTTATGTAACTTTTTAAATTGATGTATAGTTGACTTATGATATTATAATAGTTTCAGATGTAAAACATAGCAATTCAAAAATTTTATAGTTTATACTGCCAAACTATTACAAAATATTGACTATATATATTCCTTGTGCTGTACATGCTTGTAACTTATTTATTTCATACCTAGTAGTTTGTACCTCTTAATCCTCTTTATCTTATGTTGCCATTCCACCCACCTGTCTCCCCTCTGAGAAACACTAGTTTATTCTCTATGTCTACAAGTCTTTTCAGTTTAGTTATATTTGTTGTTTTGCTTTATCTTTCAGATTCCACATATCAGTGAAATCATACTGTATTTGTCTTTCTCTATATGACTTACTTCATTAAACATAATACACTCCAGGTCCACCCATGTAGTCAAAAATGACACGATTTCGTTTTTTATGGCGGAGTAATATTCCATGGTGAAGGTGAAGTCGCTCAGTTGTGTCTGACTCTTTGCGACCCATGGACTGTAACCTACTAGGCTTCTCTGTCCATGGGATTTTCCAGGCAAGAATAATGGAGTGGATTGCCATTTCCTTCTCCAAGGGATCTTCCCAACCCAGGGATTGAACCCAGGTCTCCCGCATTGGAGGCAGACGATTTAACCTCTGAGCCACCAGGGAAGCCTCACTGTGCATATATGTATATATATATCTCACAAGTCCTTTATCTATTCATCTGTTGATAGACTCTTAGGTTGCTTTCATATCTTGGCTATTGTAAATAACAATGCTGTGAACACTCGGGTGCATGTATCTTCAAATTAGTGTTTTTGTTTTCCTCAAATCTAAGAAGTGGAATTTCTGGATTGTATAGCAGGTCTATTTTTAATTTTGGGAGAAGAGCTCCCAAATGATTTGCTATAGTGGCTCCACCAATTTACATTCACATCAATAGTGAATGAGGGTTCCATTCTCTCCACATCCTCACCAGTACTTACTATTTCTTCTTTGTTGATAATAGGCATTTTGACAATAATATCTATGTAGATATCATTTTGGTTCTGATTTTCATTTCCCTGATGATGCCTGATGTTGAGCCTGTTTTCAGGTGTCTGTGTCACGTGTATTTTCTTTGGAAAAATTCCTACTCAGGTCCTCTGTATATATGTATATTTATATTTTAATTGGAGTCTTCTCTTGAGTTGTATGAGTTCTGTATTTTGGATATGACCCTTTATCAGACATATTGTTCCTTAATATCTTCCTCTCTCTAGTAGGTTGCCTTTTTGTTTTGTTGATGGTTTCCTTAACTGTACAAACGCTTTTAAATTTGATTAGGTCACAAGTGTTTCTTTTTGGTTTTGTTTTCCTTGCCTGAAGAAGCATGTCCACAAAAATACTGCTAAGACCAATGACAGTGAGCATGGTGTCTATATTTTCTTCTGGAAGTTTTATTGTTTCAGGTCTTCCATGTTGGTCTTTAATCCATTTTGAGTTAATTTTTCTATATAATGTGAGAAATGTTCTGGTTTTACTCTGATATGTAGCTTCCAGCTTTCACAACACCACTTTTTGAGGAGACAGATTTTCTTCATTGTATATTCTTGCCTCCTTTGTCATAGATTAATTGACCATATGTGCATGTGTTTATTTCTGGGCTCTCCATTCTGTTCTGTTGATCTGTGTGTGTGTTTTTGTGCTAGTATTTTGCTTAAAATAGCTTTGTAGTATAGTCTGAACTCTGGGGGCATGACAACACTAGTTTTTCTTTTAAATCAGGATTTTTTTTTGGCTATTTGGAACTCCATTAAGTTCTTTCTTTCTTGGCTGTAGAAGAGCCATTCTGCTAGTCTTCAAGTTATTTACAGAGAGGGCTGGTATATACATAGTTGTAGTTTTGATGAGTTCTTTGAGGGAGGCAAGCTCAGGATTTTCCTACTCTAACTTCTTGATTTGTCCCTGTTAGTCAACATTTTTAATCCAAGATTCCTCAGATGAAAATAGGGATAATGACAGTAACTTCACATAATATTGATATGCAAATTATTAAATTAGTTCACATATGTTGAAAGCTCAGTCCAGGGTCTGGCACATACCAGCACTATTTGAGTGGCTTCCCAGGTGGCACTAGTGGTAAAGAACCCAGTTGCCAATGCACGAGACATAAGAGATGAGAGTTCAAGCCCTGGGTAGGGAAGACACCCTAGAGAAGGGCATGGCAACCCACTCCAGCATTCTTGCCTGGAGAATCCCATGGACAGAGGAGCCTGGCAGATACAATCCATAGAGTCTCTAAGAGTCAGACACAACTGAATCTATTGACTTAGGCACATTACTTGCTAATGTAGCATTAGCTGTTTGTTCTCTTTACAGCACATTTATAATGCAAACATTCCTAAGAAAAGTAAAATGTCAAAGAGAGGCAGAATATGATAGTGGGAAGGATAAAGGCAGACTCTGGATTCTAGTTTTTACTCTACTACTCTTTTTTCCTAGGTAAGAAATTTCAACTCCTGACCTTTAAATTCTTCATCAGTAAATTTGTCTCATATTAGAGTGACTCTGGGCTTCCCTAGTAGCTCAGCTGTTAAAGAATCCACCTGCAATACAGGAAATCCTGTTTCAATTCCTGGGTTGGGACGATCCCCTGGAGAAGGGATAGGCTACCCACTCCAGTATTCTTGTGCTTCTTGGTGGCTTAGATGGTAAAGAATCAGCCTGCAATGCAGATTCAAACACAGCCACAATCTGATTTTCAATGTCCCAACCTATGAACGGCTTTTATGTTTTTAAAGCATTGGTTAAAAAGACACACACACAAAAAAAGTGACAGATTACCTATGGGACACAAAACTTATCATATTTATCCTGTTTTGTGTCTCTGTTTAAAAAAAAATCATTTTCTGATCTTGGGCCCTAGGGCAGCATTTTTGAAACTTTAATATACATGTAAATCATCTGGAGAGCTCTAAAGATGTGTTCTTATTCAAGTCTGGAGTTGGGCCTGGGAGTTTACATTTCTAACACACTACTAGATAATGCTGATGTTGCTTGCTCAGGGACCACGCATTGTGTATCAAGGGCTGGACTATTTGGATTTCATTCATGTGTGACAAGGCCTGGGCTCTTCTAAGCTCAGGTGATCATAATATTAGCAATGGCCTAGAACCGCTGAGCTTCTTAGGAACATCTAAACCAAATTAGTACAATCAGCTGTCATATTAGAACAGGAGTTCCCAACCTCCAGATCTAATGGGATCTAATGCCTGATGACCTGAGGTGGAACTGATGTAATAATAATAGAACTGTGTTTCAATCATCCCGAAACCACCATCAGCCCACCCTGGTCTGTAGAAAAAGTGTCTTCCATGAAACTGGTCCCTGGTGCTAAAATGGTTGGGGACCACTGGCTTAGAAAGCAGAATCAAGACTCTGGGACTGTGATTCAAGACAGGTGAGATCTTATAATAGAAATAAAAAGAGTGGAAGAAGGTTTGTCTGTTGATAGTCTGTGCATAAAACACAGCTGTTTCATTCCTGAATTTTGATGACCAAAAACTTTTGCCTATGTTCCAGTCTGTTCCTTATTTTAATGGCTTTGATTCTTTATTACTATGTTTTCTTTTGAGGACTTTGTTTTGGATTTATCACCTTGCACTTTCCTGGACCCATAGTATCTGCATGTATTTTTTGCATTGTCTGAACATGCTGAACTTGTCTTTTGGTTCACCTAAATTGAAGAACTGTCAGTTTCTTCTGCTGAACTTAATTCATGGCCCTTACCCCGAACTGGAAATATGGAATGATGAAATCTTAAATATAAAATCTGGAAAAGAATCCAAAAGATTGCCTCATAATAGTAACATGCTAAACAATCTTTACTTCTCTTTCAATCTTGCCCTCTCATTTTCCCTCTCCTGTAGCCATACAACATTATGACACAAGCCAAACAAATATAATTAACATTTAGTTGTATCAACTGAAGGATCTATTATTACCTCTCTAATCTCAATCATATGAATAAAACTATTGACAGTGAAAATAACCCACTTCTGCTTTAATATCCAAGAGAAAAAATTTTCTTTTAAAGTATCAGCTCTGATATATTACACATTTATATAGTGGCCAAAGTTTTTCAGTATAACTTGGAATTAGTAAGTGAGAACTATTTCAATAGGGTCTTCAGGCCTGCTGGCAATTTTTTTTATTTTTTTTAATTTTTATTTTAACTTTAGTTTACTTTACATTACTGTATTGGTTTGGCAATTTTACAGAAGTAGAACTATTATGAAATTATGTAATTTTAGGTATGTAATTCATGGCCCTTTGATTGACCAAGTTAAGACTGACATCAAATATAATGTCACCAGCCCAAAGAATTTGGAAATAGTGACAAAGATCAGGCAAACAGAGATAGACCTTTTCACTGTGGTGGTTGGGAAGACACACAACATAATAGAGGTGACCCCTGGGCAGTGTAAAGGGAGATGCCAGGGTGTTAGTAATAAGAACACAATTTGATTCAAGCTCCCAACCTCAGAGAGTGTTTAACCCAACCACTGTCAGCTGTAGCCAGAACCTACTGCACAGATGGGGACAGTGTGGCCATGAAGCAAATGCATCAGTGGTCCAGGCCTCCCAATGCCAGCTTTTACTTTATGGTCAGTAAACATTTTATTTTACTGCCTTGAACCCTCCTGTATGCTTCTAACTTGCTTCAGTCATGTCTGACTCTGTGCAACACCATAGATGGCAGCCCGCCAGGCGCTCCCATCCCTGGGATTCTCCAGGCAAGAACACTGGAGTGGGGTGCCATCACCTTCTCCTGTATAATACTTGCTAAATTATACATACTACAAACCAAGTTGAAACTCCAGTAGACGTCATCATTGGCCATAGACTGTCTTTTGTTGTCACTAGACAAAAGTGATCATCTCCAGCCACTAGGTGAAGGGATTTTTTTTTTTTAAATAGATCAATAGTTCCAACCCAAGTATAGTGTATTCAAAGGCCATTCTGAAATAACCTTGAACGTTCACATGCTTTGGAATGTGTCCATTGTCAACACAAAAGTGATGTTGATATATTGTCAACACAGATGTGATACATGGCATTACAAGTAAAAAACAAGCCAGCAAATCCATCAAAAGCCATGTAGTGAGCCCCGACAGCTGACTTTTCCTTTTGCAATGCAAGTGCCCGACTTAAGCTTTGATTGTCAAGGCATCTGCTTCAAAGAGGGATCCACTTCAATATTGATATCCTGAAAAAACACATTGCCAGCCACACCACTGTGAAGAAGCAGTTCCTATCCTTCCATCCCCCATACTCCTTTGCTTTAAAGATCTTGATTCGTTTCTGTAACTGATCATTTGGGACCATTGCTTTAAATTCACCAATAAAGACTAAGCCTGAGAAACCCGAGGCCCCCATCCTTGACCATAATAAGAGTAGAACTCCAGGTTTTCTCTTTCTCCCCCTCCCCACTTACAACCTTGCTGTGTGGCCCCAGGCATGGCATGTAATTTCCAGGATCTGTAAGTAACCAAGACTTTTTTCAAGGTTTCCTGATGGCTGTTGCTGAGAATATCATGCAATCATTTTAAGAATCACAGAGACCTGTCATCAAAAGGCTGAGACTGGCACAAAATAGAGATGTTTCAGCTTAAAGAACTTAACTTATGGTTTAGAAAAAAAAAATCAGGACAGATTTGGGGAACCTCTAGTGTTTTTGGTTTTTGCTTTTGTTTTTAACCTTGATAAATCAGAGTCACCAAAAATCTTTTGAATAGTCTCAAAATTTGGCTTTATAGATGGGTAGCACTCACTGATTGTTAACTCACTGATCATTAGTTTAGTATGTAAACATTTGTAAAAACTAGGGAGCATTTGTGGATTCATGTCTAAAGCTGCTGCTACTGCTGCTAAGTCACTTCAGTTGTGTCCGACTCTGTGCGACCCCATAGACAGCAGCCCACCAGGCTCCCCCGTCTCTGGGATTCTCCAGGCAAGAACACTGCAGTGGGTGGCCATTTCCTTCTCCAGTGCATGAAAGTGAAGTCGCTCAGTCATGTCCGACTCTCAGCGACCCCATGGACTGCAGCCTACCAGGCTCCTCTGTCCATGGGATTTTCCAGGCAAGTGTACTGGAGTGGGGTGTCATTGCCTTCTCTGATGTCCAAAGCTAAGATTTGTCTTTAATAGATCATAAGTGATCAGAGAAGGTGGTGCTTTCAAGGGTACAATAAGCAGAAATGGTACCTTAACAAATTCACTTATAAACGTCACAGTGTGCTGAGAAGACACACTTGTCCCATCACGAGATCCTCCATACTTGATCCCTGTGAACTTTAATATGGGAACATAATATGTATCTCATCACACAATACTGAGGCTTAAAATCAAATTAACTGATTCCTGGCTTGAAAAACATCCCATTTTAAGCAATTTTCATTACATACAGCATACACCCTATTGGGTTCTGCCTGGCTCTGTCCAGAGTGGAATTTGGGGAAGCCAGTGAGACTTAGTGTCCTTTCCTGCCCTTTGAATGTCCACTGGTCCATAAGCCTCTCTACCTTGAGAGCAACTCGCATCAGTGGGAGGACACATTTTCAGCTGCCCAGAGATGAAGCTGGAAGAAGAGCAGGATGAGTGCACAGTGCTATACTACATCCAGGTAATAACGACATGTGTCTCTTATGCCAGCAAATACACCTTTCATCATTTAACCTCCCTGTGCCTCACTGTTCTCATCTCTAAAATAGGGATAATGATAATGCTTTCCTCATGTGCATGATAAGAATCAAATGAGTTCCATCTACTATCCAAGTAGAACAAAGCCTGGGACACAGCTGAGTGCTATATGATGTCAGTGATTACCATCAAAGTACTTGATCACAGAAAGAGTTCTCAAATGATAACTGTCACCTTCTCTTCTACAGATAACATCTTTCCTTGGGATGAAATCAACATGACAAGTTGAATAAGCCAGAAACCAGTCTTTCTGTCGCTATGTACCCATGCCAGTCTGTCCCAAGTCACACAGTAAGAGACTGGAACAAGAACTTGAATCTAGATCTCTCAACTTCCATAGTCCAAGACTCTGCTCTTTCAGATTCTTGTCTCTCTGCACTTTGATGTTTAGTTAGAATTGTGAATTGGTGAGGAGAGATAAAGAATCTGCCTGCAAACGCAGTGATAAAGAATCCACTTGCCAATGCAGGAGACATGGATTTGATCCCTGAGTTGGGAAGATCTTCTGGAGGAGGATATGGCAACCCACTCCTGTATTCTTGCCTGGAGAATCCCATGGGCAGAGGAGCCTAGCGGCCTACAGTCCATGGGGTCGCAAAGAGTCAGACACAACTGAGCACACATGCATGAGGAGACAGCTTCTTTGCTTGCACACATGTTTAGCAGACATACAAGTTACTTGCAGAGAGGCTCAGAATAGCTCACAGGCCCACTTCCCTTGCAGTTACCTGCAGTTTCAATAGTGACTGTCAGAAGCTTGTCCCAATCATCTCAGTCAGTGAAAATATTTTTGAAAAGGAGGGAGCTAAGTCCACCATAACCCAGCACCCCCAAATAGGGTGCCAAATTAAGGCAGTTCAGTGGAAATGGTTTTAAAACCTTAATCTTGTCTAAATTGAGATCAGTCTGTTCACTGTGGGCATCAAACGTAAAAAGGCAGTTAGAGGTAACTAATCCAACGCAGAAATGGCATCCCACTCCAGTGTTCTTGCCTGGAGAATCCCAGGGATGGCAGAGCCTGGTGGGCTGCCATTTATGGGGTCGCATAGAGTCGGACGTGACTGAAGCAACTTAGCAGCAGCAGCAGCAGCAGCAATCAAACACAGAAGTTTTCGCTTGTGCCTCCCACTGTGGTGAAGCCCAGGCAGCTGTTCTATAAAAGTCTGTTTCTGACAGCAGGTGGGACACAGCTGAAGACACCTGCTGAACACACCTGTTCCAGCTCGGCAGGGTTCATGTGTAATGTGTCTGTACACAGGCTGTAACAGCAAGATGAGCAGAAAGACCCCTGGACTGTCCAGGGACACTCTAGCCTAGGGAGAAAATGTCAATGGGAAAAACGGTGACCAAGAGACTGAAGCAAAGGATTTCCTTCCATGATAATGTTGGGTCATTATGACTCTTGTGTTTCTAAATCTGGACTTTTTCCTAGGAGACAGTTGACAAGACAATGAACATAAAAACCAGGAGGTCTGAGTCTCCTTGAGATGCTGGAAAATAAGAGCCAAGTGTGTGCTGTACAGCAAAGGAAACTAGAAGCAAGGTAAACAGACAGCCTTCAGAATGGGAGAAAACAATAGCAAATAAAACAACTGACAAAGAATTAATCTGCAAAGTATACAAGCAGCTCATGCAGCTCAATACCAGAAAAACGAACAATCCAATCAAAATATGGGCAAAAGAACTAAACAGACATTTCTCCAAAGAAGTCATACAGATGGCTAATAAACACATGAAAAGATGTTCAACATCACTCATTATTAGAGAAATGCAAATCACAACCACAATGAGTTATCATCTCACACCAGTTAGAATGGCCAACGTCAAAAAATCCACAAACAATAAATGCTGGAGAGGGTGTGGAGAAAAGGGAACCCTCTTACACTTCTGGAGGGAATGCAAACTGGTACAGCCACTATAGAGAACAGTGTGGAGATTCCTTAAAAAACTGGAAATAGAACTTCCATACAACCCAGCAACCCCACTGGGCATACACCCTGAAGAAACCATAACCGAAAGAGACACACGTACCTCAATGTTCATTGCAGCACTATTTACAATAGCCAGGACATGGAAGCAACCTAGATGTCCACCAGCAGATGAATGGACCAGGAAGTTGTGGTATATATCCACAATGGAGTATTACTCAGCTATAAAAAGGAACACGTTTGAGTCAGTACTAACGAGGTGGATGAAACTGGAGCCTATTACACAGAGTGAAGTAAATCAGAAAGAGAAATACAAATACTGTATATTAATACATATATATGGAATTTAGAAAGAAGGGAATGATGATCCTACATGCAGGGCAGCAAAAGAGACACAGATGTAAAGAACAGACTTTTGGACTATGTGGGAGAAGGTGAGGGTCGGACGATTTGAGAGAATAGCATTGAAACGTGTATATTACCATATGTAAAACAGATGGCCAATGCAAGTTCCATGCATGAAGCAGGGCACCCAAAGCCAGTGCTTTGGGACAACCCAGAGGGATGTGGTGGGGAGGGAGGAGAGAGGGGGGCTCAGCACGGGGGGGAAACATGTATACCTGTGCCTGATTCATGTCGATGTACGGCAAGGACCATCGCAATATTGTAAAGTAACTATCCTCCAATTAAAATTAATGAATTAATTTTTTAAAATGTGTGCCATACACAGAAGGAGACATAGTGTTATGAGGCACTGAAGAACTTCTAAATTAAAGAGACTTCCTGGTTCTGTTCATGTTTCAGAGCAAAAACTGCTCATGCACCCTTAAGCCTTGAATACTCTTCAATAAAGGGGACAGCATTAGGTTTACAGATAAAGTTAACAAGATTTTTAGAATAAACTTCTGTCTGAAAGCAATCAACTTACTTAGCGTTTCATATGGGCATGGTTACATGGAGTCTGATGCAAATTAAGTATGTTAATATTGTTTTGTGGCAAGAAAATACATCTTGCTTTTCAGATATTCCCAAGAGTGCTGAGAAACGAAAATGTGCTGCTGCTTGGCAATACTCCAGAAAGCTAATTACCCAAGAAAGGATTTATGCAAGTCTGCGTAGATTGTTCCTCTTCACACGCTTTGGAAAAGGTGAGACTTTGGCTTGTGGTTTTCCTGAAATCTCTGTGCCTTCATGCATGCTTTTCCCTGGGCTGAGGATGTCACTTGCTGTTATTGCTAGTTTTTATCAAAAATTCCTACTTATCTTTTAAGACTCAGCTTAGTTATCACTTTTGCTATGTCTCCCCTCTGCAAAATGAGTCACTGCTTTGGCTCCACAAATGTACACAATCATGGTATTGTTAGCATTCCATCACATTTATCATTTAAATATCTAGTCCTGCTGATGTATTAGTAAAAATGTCCTGGTATAGAACAATATCTTGCTTTCTTTGTGTCTACAGTACCTAAAATAATTCCTGGGATTTAGATCTCATTAATTGCCTTGTGGAAAGAAGGGAAGAATGGCGCAAGGAAGAGACGAAGGGAAAGCCTATCATTACCTAACGAGGTAGGAGAATTCCATTTAACTTTGGAAAATAAAAATATTATGGAGAGGAAAAGCATGAGACATGGAGTCAGAGAATACAGCTTAAATTCCCATTTTTTTCCCTCACTTTGTAACCCTGGGCAAAGGACTAAACCTCAGATTTTTTAGTAAAAAAATTTTAGTAAAATTACAAGGATATTAAGATTCAATGAAATATATAACAGAAAAAGCATAGGACATGTCGTACTTCCTCTAAGATTTAATTATCGAATACTGGTTGAATCAATTATAGACTAATTGCCTTTTAAAATTCTGAACAAAATAAAGCACACTTGGCAAAGACTCAGAATTTCTGTTTATCAAGATAATTTTCCTGTAAACATCAATTTATCTTTGTACTGCTAAAGCTATGGCAACAGCAAATTTTCTTGTTGATAGAATGCCTCCCAAACAGCTTACATGACACACTGACTTTTCTTGCCAGAATTCATTTTAGAGGGTAAGACATTTTTTTTTTAGTCTGTTTAGTCCATAAAAGTGCATTGTCCACATAAAAATCTTTAGGTTCATAAGTAAAGCTGAAAACCAACATATATGCAATTAACCATTAAAAAAAATCAGAAGCACAATGAATGGAATTGGCAATTTGCCCTGTTCCCACTGAAGAAACACAGCTTGTTCTTAGCTCTAATGTGCATCTCCAGGAGGGTCTCACTTCTGTCAAACTACTCTTAGTAAATATGCCCTCAAGACACCCATGGTCAATCTGCTCTGCTTATAAGAGCATAAGTCAGATTCCCCTTCAGTCTCTCTTTTCACACACTGCCTTCATCACCCATGAGAAGAAGATGTCAATAGAAAAGGAGAGTCAGAAAAGGGAACGCCTATTTAATAATGTAACCTGGTCCCACCTAACTGTGTAAACAGCCACTTACCACTCTTGACCCACATGATCAATTTCAATCCAGTTAACCTCTCCTCTCCTTTATACCATCACATTGCATGCTCGGCTTCTTGTTCTTTTCCCCTCAACCTTAGTTACCACTATTCTCTCTCTGAAATATTCTCTGTTCTTCTTGTTCTTGCCCATCCTTCAAGTCCTAATTCAAGATCCACCTATCTATGAAGCCTCCCCTACTGACTACGGTCTGCATCATACGATTTCTCCCTAGCTTTTGTCCTAAGTTGACATACATACCAAATGATAAATATCATAATCAAGTCCATCTTCTCTAATTATTCTTACTACACTGTACCACTTAAAGTAAACTCTTAGGGGCTTATCTTGTCCATTATCCTGTTTGTATATTCTTAGAAAACAAATTCAATTTTAGTATATGGACAGGCACTCAGAAAAACTTTTTGTTGTTGATTAAAGAATCTTCCATCACTCATCTCTGAAGGATGAATAATACTCCTTGACTAGAGGAGACCTCACAAAAATACCTACACACACACACATACACACACATACATAAAAGTGAAAATGTTAGTGGCTCAGTCGTGTCCAACTCTTTGCAACCCCAGGGACTGTAGCCCACCAGGCTCCTCTGTCCATGGAATTCTCCAGACAAGAATACTGCAGTGGGTTGCCATTCCCTTCTTCAGGACATCTTCCAGGCCCAGGAATTGAACCCAGGTCTCCCACATTACAGGCAGATTTTTTTACCATCTGAGCCACCAGGGAAGTCCATGTATATACACATGTGCATGACTTTGTTAGGAGAAGAGCAAAGCACAGATATAAAACATCTAGGTTCAAATTCTATTGTTTGCTTANATGATGATGATGTGTAGAGTATAATATGTCTAAAACACCTAATATTTTATCTAGTGCAGGATAGACCCTCTAGGTGGAGAAGGAAATGGCAACCCACTCCAGTGTTCTTGCCTAGAGAATCCTGTGGACAGAGGAGCCTGGTGCGCTGCTGTCTATGGTCGCAGAGAGTCGGACACGACTGACAAGACTTAGCATGCATACATGCATTGGAGAAGGAAATGGCAACCCACTCCAGTATTTTTGCCTGGAGAATCCCAGGGACAGAGGAGCCTGGTGGGCTGCTGTCTATGGGGTAGCACACGACTGAAGAGACTTCAGCAGCAGCAGCAGCATACCCTCTAGGTAAGATGTGAGAGTTCGACCGTAAAGAAAGTTGAGAGCTGAAAAATTGACCTTTTCAAACTGTGATGTTGAAGACTCTTGAAATTCCCTTGGAATGTAAGAGATCAAACCAATCAATCCTAAAGGAAATCAACCCTGAATATTCATTGGAAAGACTGATGCTGAAGCTAAAGTTCCAATTCTTTGGCCACCTGATGCAAAGAGTTGACTCATTGGAAAAGACCCCGATGTTAAGAAAGATTGAAGGCAGGAAGAAAAGTGGGCCACAGAGGAGGAGATGGTTGGATGGCCTCACTGACTCAATGGACATGAGTTTGAGCAACTCTGGGTGACAATGAAGGACAGGGAAGCCTGGCTTGCTTCAGTCTATGGAGTTACAAAGAGTCAGACATCACTTAGCAACTGAACAACAACAAGACCCTCAGTAATAAACAGTAATAAATAAATGTTAACTCATTTCCTTTTGCTTTTCTCTTTATGTGTTCCCTTTCCTTCTCAAATTGAGAACTATACCAGGTTTTTACAGTTAACACTGTGAGTGAACTTAACAGTGAATCTTTTCACATCATTTTCTCAGTAGGAAAATGGCTGATGCATTATCGATCTCTCTTAATAAGCTGAAGACTGACTCTGATTCTAGGAAAAAATGGTGCACCAAATAAGGTTCACCCATTTATTGTACAATATTGATGTGATAAATATTCTACATCAGGCATCATTTCAGTACTGTAATCATAGCAGAGACTAAGACAAACAAGCATCCTATAAGTATTGAGTTTACATTTTAGCAGGAGAGAAACAGAGCAATCAAATAATCAGAAGAATAATAATTCCAGAAATTGACAAAGGTAATGAATAAGACAACTAGTGTAATGTGTCCTAGTAAAACCAAAGAGTGTGGAATAAATAAGATATAGCATCCATGAAATCCCTTCCTGGGAAGGTGACATTTGAACTGAGACCTGAATGATGAGAAGGATACATATTGCAACAGTGAAAGGAAATAATGATTCAGAAGGAGGGAAAAAACAGTGTGAAAACCTTAGGCAAGAAAAAGTGTTGAGCTCACATTATTGATATAATGATAAATTGACAAAGAAAGTCAAAAATGATAATGATTGTATTCCATGGATATATAAACGTCTCGTATTTTTTATCAAGCCTTGAGTTCTGACTATGAACTTACTCCTGGCAAGGGAATATTATGTTAGTTCACACTGTGAATTTTGCAAGCTCACCATTCATGGCATGGTACCAAATTATTTCTATTACAGAGATGCACATCAAGCTCTTTGTTTTATAGCCAGGCTCTATCCTTTAGGACAGAGTGCTATAAGCCCACATTTCCTTATTCAGCAAGATTACCTACCCAAGACCTTATTTTCAGAATTACATCAATAGTCATTTTCCTGTGATGGCTCATCATATTTAAATTTAATTCATTGGTATTTTATAGCTGATTAAACTTTTCATTCTGCTGTATTTTAGCTACAATGTGTCAACAGTTTTGTCTACGTTAACCTCCCAATGCAAAGGTGCCATAATTAAACATCTTGTTTTGACAGAATTGTTATAGTACTGGTACTCAGAAAGAGAAAAAAAAGTAAAGAGTAATAAAGCAATTTATTTTCCTAATGTTTAATGTTTGTGTGGAGTAGATGCTAAATACCTATATACACAATGCTCTGCAAATAAGGATTGGAATTGCCTGCTGTAATATTATATGTTATCAGGTATGAAGTAGCACTTATCAAATCATCATATGATTAGTTTCCTACCTTAAAAAATAAAAGACTTTGTTAAAACCAAAGTTCTAAAAATATTAGTGAAAATTAGAGCTATTTAATGTTGCAAAGAGTTGACTCATTCGAAAAGACTCTGATGCTGGGAGGGATTGGGGCAGGAGGAGAAGGGGATGACAGAGGATGAGATGGCTGGATGGCATCACCAACCCGATGGACGTGAGTTTGGGTGAACTCCAGGAGTTGGTGGTGGACAGGGAGGCCTGGCATGCTGCGATTCATGGGGTTGCAGTCAGACACAACTGAGCAACTGAACTGAACTGAATGTTTATTGATTTGTTAGTATATGATGGATAATTAAAACAAAGTTATTGAATCCATGTTATGTTTAAGGCATGCCATCATATACTTTAAAGGATTTTTTAAAAAAGAACTAGCTATATATCTGTGGAAGCCTACAGTACAGAAAATGTAAGATATATACCTGAGGGACTATAAAACATTGACCAGAAAGTGGTTTCTTATAACAAAGGTTCAAATAAAATATTATGATAGGTTAGGTCAAGAATGATTAGGTTCATAGAAAACATGGCATTTGCACAGAACATTTATTGAAAATGATTATTTGGTTCATTATTAATAAAAGTACAGAAGCTAGAAAAAGCTAAGATGGTATACTTGAAATAATTTGTAGGAATATGCTGAAAAATTCACTAATAGATAACATGAAGAGATGGCAAAGAGACTGGAATTTTAAAATGGAGACCTGTTAGGTAAACAAGGAGATATGCAACCAGCCTGTTGATTGACAGCTCACAAACCTCCCAAGTGGCAGCGTGACAAGTTTGCTTCTTTTTTTTCCTTTTCTGTTTTTTCTCCCTTCCTCCCTCCCTTCTTTCCTTCTCTCCTTTATTATATTCATTCACTTGATATAAACGTTCCAGCTAGGTGCTAAGAGGTTAATGTCTGAGACAAGCATCGTTCTTACCCTCATGGTGCTTATTATTATTTATATTCTACTGAGAGACATAGAAAAAAATTTAATCATAAAACAACTAAATCTACAGTATTTGATCAATAAATTGTGATAAACATTATTAAGGAAACAAAGGGAAAATTAACATGTTGTCTTTCTCAGAAAGGATCATAGAAAAAGGTTTTTTTTTGAATATATGGCAGTTAAGCTAAGACTTTTAAAAATATAAAGACATTCCTGGGTTTTTACCCAAGTGAAATGAAAACCCATGTTCATACAAAACCTGTACACAAATATTTTTAGCAGCTCTAATTTTAACCATCAAAAACAAAAAACAACCCAAATGTCCTTCCACTGGGGAATAGATAAAGATACTGCTTATCCATTCATGGCACACTACTCAGAAATAAAATAGAATAAACTGCTGACTAATAAAATAGAATAAACTGCTGACTAATGCAACAATATGGATAAACCCCAAATACCATATGCTAAGTGAAAGAAGCCAGGCTCAAAAGGCTGCATAGTATATAATTACATGCATATGACATTCTGGAAAAGGCAATCATGTAGGAATATAGAGCAGATCAATGGTTGCCAGGAGTTAAGGGAGAGGTAAAGTTTTGTCTACTATAATGGATTTTATTTGGTTTGTGGCAGGTGGGGTTTAGAGGGGATGAAATTGTTTTGTTTCTTCATTGTGATGGCGATTATACAACTATGTATTTGCCAAATCTCATAGAACTGTACATCTAAAAAATGACTTTTACTATATGTAAATTTTAAAAATAACTAAATGTGATTTTATTGAAAACCAAACCAAAACAGTACTTACAGATAATAAGACACTGGGAGGGAGGGATTTACCGCACAGGTGGAGAAGCTCATGAGCCCATTCATGGCACCTTCTTTTTTGACCTGAGGATAAATAGAAGACAAACTTGATCACTGTGTGTGTGCACTCAGTCATGTCCGATTCTTTGCTACGCCGTGGGCTGTAGCTCATCCGGCTCCCCTGTGCATGGAGTTTTCTAGGCAACAATACTGGAGTGGGTTGCCGTCTCCTCCTGCATGGGATCAAACCCGAGTCTCTTGTGTCTCCTGCACTGGCAAGTGGATTCTTTACCACTAATGCCACCAATGATTCTAGGCAAAGGAGGGGAAATCGTCTTTGAGAATATTTTATTTTAGCCAGGGTCAAACCTTATCAGTGATTCTTCACTAGACTCTCAACCTTTGTAGTGCAAAACTACCACCTTACTCCTTTTGTTTTAATTACCTTTTTACACAGTGCAAAAGATATTTCCCAAATTATGTCTAATGAGATACATTTGTCATCTTAGCTCAAAGCTATGTAATTTCAACTAATTAAATACTTTTCTCTGAACGATATGAGTGAAGAACAAAAAGTAGAGTATTATGAGATATCCAGAAAATCCAGTTATTTTTATCCCTGCATAGGGTTGGCCAAAACTTCATATACTTTTAGATTTGTGATCATATATATAATATGAAAAATAATATGAATGCATTTATTCTACTAATTATGGAAAAAGAACAGCTATAAAACAAATTTCAATGAAGTTACTTCAAGCTTAAGTCTTATTTTGGAAGGAACTGGTGCCAAATAATCTAAATAGTTATATTAATTCTTGAACTTACTATGGAAACATAACTTTCATCTTGATTTAATCTAGAGGAGTTCGTATATTCAAGTGATTTTCCTGTCTTTGTTAAGAATATCAGAATACCCAATGATAGCATAAGAGATTTTTTATATTGTATATTGGGCATAGCTATCTTTATAGAAAAATAGGTAGGCTGAGTAAACTTAATTAGAAACCAGAGAGTGGGCTTATCTGAAGTCATTAAAAACTGAGGACATGAGAAAATGAAGAGGAGCTGAGCCTTGCACTAGTTAAGAATTAAAAGTGTCCCTGTAGCTATTAATAGAAAGCCTGAAAGCCACTATGAAAACAGAGACATGTCAGTAAAACTACTATGGAAGATCATGCCCAGAGAAAAACTGCAGCTTAGAACGCCGAAGAATTGATGCTTTTGAACTGTGGTGTTGGAGAAGACTCTTGAGAGTCCCTTGGACTTCAAGGAGATCCAACCAGTCCATTCTGAAGGTGATCAGCCCTGGATTTCTTTGGAAGGACTGATGCTAAAGCTGAAACTCTAGTACTTTGGCCACCTGATGAGGAGAGCTGACTCACTGGAAAAGACTCTGGTGCTGGGAGGGATTGGGGCCAGGAGGAGAAGAGGACGACATAGGATGAGATGGCTGGATGGCATCACTGACTTGATGGACGTGAGTCTAAGTGAACTCCAGGAGTTGGTGATGGACAGGGAGGCCTGGTGTGCTGCGGTTCATGGGGTCACAAAGAGTCAGACACGACTAAGTGACTGAACTGAACTGAACTGAAATATTAACTGTGGAAATGTCTACATGATCTTAGCTATCTGGAAAAATGTGAAAAAAAAAAGAGTGAATAAACCAAATGTTTGCAAACACCCATAAAAAAATTGCAGCTTATATAAATTGGTCAGTGTTGCAGACTTAATATCATATTGAAATTTCATGATATACATATTGTGAGATATGAACATTCAGAAATTACTGTGGTAATCAGTTATTGAAATTCAAATTTTGAAGTCTGAAAACCCTAAATGGTTTTAAATACCCATGCCTCATAAATTTGTGGATGTCGCTTAGATTTACTTATTTTTCACATCTGTGGACTCAAATAAAGTATGTAACTCAAATTCCTAGTTAAGAGAAGTTTTATAAAAGAGTAAACAAATATCTCTGTCAGGTTCCCAAAAGAGAACACTGAGCACTCAGAAATACTGAGCATTCCTAATTTTAAAATGTGGTATAAATAATGCAATGTTGATAAATATGATTTGATCACAGTGCAACAACAAANAAGAACTAATAAGTGACTCTGAAATGTAAAGTTGAAAAACTATCTAATTTCTAACAAAAATAGCATATGAAATCATGTTTTGAGTTCTACAGCAAGTGCTTTTAATCTGACTGAAAAGTTGATCAGAGAAAAGCTTATCACAATTTTAGGAATTGATTTTAAGATACTATGTGCCCAGGATTTTAAATGAGAAAACTCATAATAAAAGAAATAGACCATGTTGCTCTGAATAATATCAAACTAGATGGTCAAAATAAACATTAATCGATTCTGGGGGAAGAATCATTCAGAATATACTCACACAACATATTAATCAGACATTATTTTTCTAAGTTATTTAAATAAATATAGAACTTCTGATTTTAAAAACATAGACTTTATAAGCAGTGAATCCAAACAATTTGGGAATAACTAATTAAAATGCCCCCTGGAAGAGGAAATGGCAGTTCACCCCAGTATTCCTGCCTGGAGAATCTCATGGAGAGACGAACCTGGTGGGCTACAGACCATGGGGTCACAAAGAGCCAGACACTACTATGCGACTAACACTATTCAAATGCAAATAGTCCCACTAACACTATTCAAATGCAAATAGTCCCTGGTGGCTCAGACGGTAAAGCATCTGTCTACAATGTGGGAGACCTGGGTTCGATTCCTGGGTCAGGAAGATCCCCTGGAGAAGGAAATGGCAATCCACTCCGGTACTATTGCCTGGCAAATCCCATGGACAGAGGAGCGCCTGGTAGGCTACAGTCCATGGGATCAAAAGGAGCTGGACACAACTCAGCGACTTCACTTTCACTTTCACTTTTCAGCATGACCTTTACTTGTAACATATGTTTAAGGTATAAATTTTCCAATACTATGTTTAAAAATTATGGATATAATTCAAGTATAAATAAAATTTGATCTGATTCCATATGGCTTCTTATTTTCAGATTCAGACATATCTATACTATGGGCTAAGACTTTGTTTTGTCATTCATCAGTTGATACAAGTAGGCTCAGGCTTTAAACTAACTATGGTTCTTTGTTTAAAAATCCTGAAGATGTTTGCAATCCTCTTCATGCTAATCCACACAGTAAAAGGCTTTGGCATAGTCAATAAAGCAGAAATAGATGTTTTTCTGGATCTCTCTTGCTTTTTCTATGATCAAGCGAATGTTGGCAATTTGATCTCTGGTTCCTCTGCCTTTTCTAAAACTAGCATGAACATCTGGAAGTTCATGGTTCACGTATTGCTAAAGCCTGGCTTGGAGAATTTTGAGCATTACTTTACTAACGTGCGAGATGAGTACAATTGTGCGGTAGTTTGAGCATTCCTTGGCATTGCCTTTCTTTGGGATTGGAATGAAAACTGACCTTTTCCAGTCCTGTGGCCACTGCTGAGTTTTCCAAATTTGCTGGCATCTTGAGTGCAACACTTTTACAGCATCATCTTTCAGGATTTGAAATAGCTCTACTGGAATTCCATCACCTCCACTAGCTTTGTTCATAGTGATGCTTCCTAAGTCCCACTTGGCTTCACATTCCAGGATGTCTGGCTCTAGATGAGTGTTCACACCATCGTGATTATCCGGGTCATGAAGATCCTTTTTGTACAGTTCTTCTGTGTATTCTTACCACCTCTTCTTAATATTTTCTGCTTCTGTTAGGTCCATACCATTTCTGTCCTTTATCAAGCCCATCTTTGCAAGAAATGTTCCCTTGGTATCTCTGATTTTCTTGAAGAGATCTCTAGTCTTTCCCATTCTGTTGTTTTCCTCTATTTCTTTTCATTGATCACTAGAGAAGGCTTTCTTATCTCTTCTTGCTATTCTTTGGAACTCTGCATTCAGATGCTTATATCTTTCCTTTTTTCCTTGGCTTTATGCTTCTCTTCTTTTCACAGCTATTTGTAAGGCTTCCCCAGACAGCCATTTTGCTTTTTTGCATTTCTTTTCCATGGGGATGGTCTTGATCCCTGTCTCCTGTACAATGTCACAAACCTCATTCCATAGTTCATCAGGCACTCTATCTATCAAATCTAGGCCCTTAAATCTATTTCTCACTGTGTGGGTCACAATAAACTGTGGAAAATTCTGAAAGAGATGGGAATACCAGACCACCTAACCTGTCTCTTGAGAAATCTGTATGCAGGCCAGGAAGCAACAGTTAGAACTGGACATGGAACAACAGACTGGTTCCGCACAGGGAAAGGAATACGTCAAGGCTGTATATTGTCACCCTGCTTATTTAACTTATATGCAGAGTACATCATGAGAAACGCTGGACTGGAAGAAACACAAGCTGGAATCAAGATTGCTGGGAGAAATATCAATAACCTCAAATATGCAGATGATATCACCCTTATGGCATAAAGTGAAGAGGAACTAAAAAGCCTCTTGATGAAAGTGAAAGAGGAGAGTGAAAATGTTGGCTTAAAGCTCAACATTCAGAAAACGAAGATCATGGCATCCGGTCCTATCACTCAATGGGAAATAGATGGGGAAACAGTGGAAACAGTGTCAGACTTTATTTTGGGGGGCTCCAAAATCACTGCAGATGGTGATTGCAGCCATGAAATGAAAAGATGCTTACTCCTTGGAAGAAAAGTTATGAACAAACTAGATAGTATATTCAAAAGCAGACACATTACTTTGCCGACTAAGGTCCGTCTAGTCAAGGCTATGGTTTTTCCTGTGGTCATGTATGGATGTGAG
>SJYQ01002713.1:650386-670740 GCA_006410935.1 Redunca redunca | reverse complement strand
CATAGTCAATAAAGCAGAAATAAATGTTTTTCTGGAACTCTCTTGCTTTTTCCATGATCCAGCGGATGTTGGCAATTTGATCTCTGATTCCTCTGCCTTTTCTAAAACCAGCTTGAACATCAGAAGATATTAAGAAGAGGTGGCAAGAATACACGGAAGAACTGTACCAAAAAGATCTTCACGACCCGGACAGTCATGATGATGTGATCCCTAATCTAGAGCCAGACATCTTTGAATGTGAAGTCTATGAACAAAGCTAGTGGAGGTGATGGAATTCCACTTGAGCTGTTTCAAATCCTGAAAGATGATGCCGTGAAAGTGCTGCACTCAATATGCCAGCAAATGTGGAAAACTCAGCAGTGGACACAGGACTCGAAAAGGTCAGTTTTCATTCCAATCCCAAAGAAAGGCAATGCCAAAGAATGCTCAAACTACCGCACAATTGCACTCATCTCACATGCTAGTAAAGTAATGCTCAAAATTCTCCAAGCCAGGCTTCAGCAATGCGTGAACCGTGAACTCCCTGATGTTCAAGCTGGTTTTAGAAAAGGCAGAGGAACCAGAGATCAAATTGCCAACATCTGCTGGATCATGGAAAAAGCAAGAGAGTTCCAGAAAAACATCCATTGGATGATGGTAAAAAGCAAGAGAGTTCCAGAAAAACATCTATTTCTGCTTTATTGACTATACCAAAGCTTTTGACTATGTTGATCACAGCAAACTGTGGAAAATTATTCAAGAGATGGGAATACCAGACCACCTGACTTGCCTCCTGAGAAATCTGTATGCAGGTCAAAAAGCAATAGTTAGAACTGGACATGGAACAACAGACTGGTTCCAAATAGGAAAAGGAGTACATCAAGGCTGAATATTGCCACCATGCTTATTTAACTTCTATGCATAGTACATCATGCGAAATCCCCAGCTGGATGAAGCACAAGCTGGAATCAAGATTGCTGGGAGAAATACCAGTAACCTCAGATATGCAGATGACACCACCCTTATGGCAGAAAGTGAAGAACTAAAGAGCCTCTTGATGAAAGTGAAAGAGGAGAGTGAAAAAGTTGGCTTAAAACTCAGCTTTTAGAAAACTAAGATGATGGCATCCGGTCCCATCAGTTCATGACAAATAGATGGGGAAACAATAGAAATAGTGAGATACTTTATTTTGGGGGGCTCCAAAATCACTGCAGATGGTGACTGAAGCCATGAAATTAAAAGACACTTATTCCTTGGAAGAAAAGCTATGACCAACCTAGATAGCATGTTAAAAAGCAGAGACTTTTTTTGCTGACAAAGGTCCACCTAGTCAAAGCTATGGTAGTAGTCATGTATGGATGTGAGAGCTGGACCATAAGGAAAGCTGAGCACCGAAGAATTGATGCTTTTGAACTGTGGTGTTGGAGAAGACTCTTGAGAGTCCCTTGGACTGCAAGGAGATCAAACTAGTTCATCCCAAAGGAAAACCGTCCTGAATATTCATTGGAAGGACTGATGCTGAAGCTGAAACTCCAATACTTTGGCCACCTGATGCGAAGAACTGACTCATTGGAAAACACCCTGATGCTGGTAAAGATTGAAGACAGAAGGAAAAGGGAATGACAGAGGATGAGATGGTTGGATGGCATCACCAACTCAATGGACATGAGTTTGAGCAAGCTTCCGGAGTTGGTGATGCACAAGGAAGCCTAGTATGCTGCAGTCCATGGGGTTGCAAAGAGTTGGACATGACTGAGTGACTGAACTGAATTGATTAAACCCAGCATGTCCATTAGACATCCAAATGAGGATATTGAGAAAACATTTGAAGATGCGAATCTGGAGACCTAGAGTTAAAAATGGAACTGGAGATATAAATCAGGGAGTTATTTAGAAGGCAAAAGGAGAAGAGGGTGGCAGAGGATGAGATAGTTGGACAGCATCACTGATTCAATGGACAGGAACTTGGGCAAACTCCTAGAGACAGTGAAAAACAGAGAGACCTGGCGTGCTCCAGTCCATGGGTCGCAGAGTTGGACAGGATCTAGCGACTGAACAACAAAGTATTTAGGCTATGAGGCTAGATGAAATCAATTTTTAAAAAGGTACAAATCAAGAAAGGCAGGGGATTATAGACTATATGAAACTTCAACTTTTAGAGTCTGAGTCAAGTGTGGGAAGCCAGCTAAGAAGCCTGACAAGGAGAAATCTATGAGGTATAGAAAGGAAACCAGGAGGCCTTGAATCAAAGAGCTAGGCAAGGAAGTTCTTGCACAAGAGAGTGTCAGATATTGCTCAGGTCAAATAGAAGGAAAAAGGAGGAATTCATCACGCGCTTAGAAGGACGAAGTAAAAGCTGTTCCAGTGAAATGGTGGGAACTAAAAAAGTTTGAAGTGAAAAGGTGAAGAGGAGCAGGGTAATTCAGGATAGAAATAGATGCATTATAAAGGGAGAACTGCCTTTTGTTTTTTATATTTTTTAAGATAGATATCTTATAAGGTCTGTAAGTCAACTGGAGTAATACAGTCCAATGATGCCGGTGAAGGCAATGCTAGAAGGTGTTAGAGTAAAGGGTCGGAGTACCCATCTCATGGCCTGAGATCCATGAGGGATCACGTCTGTTATTGTAAGCACTGAACGCTCAGCGCCTCCAAGAGCACTCAAGACACAGTGGATGCTTAACAATTATTTAAGTAAAAGGATGAATGAATATTAAATTCAATAGTCAGCATATTTCACTACAAAAAACAATCTTTAATAAGGTCATTATGTTTCCTATTTTGGGAGTTCCTCTAGTCTACTTAAAAAGTTAAAAAAAAAAAATCCTGATGTTGGCACAAGTGCTCATCCCTGCTTACCTCTCTGGTCTTGTCTGTGCCTACCTCTCTAGTCTCAGGCACTACATACCTACTTGCATCCTACATCCACACTGCAGAGAATAACTCATTCTACAAGTCCATCGTGTTTCCCCACTCAGTGCCTTCACCACATGTGTTCTTTGCTCTTGCAAAAACTTTCCCTCAGCAGCACCTTGTGTTTTGCTAATTCTTATTTACTCTTTAAGGTTTGGCTCAAGTATGGTTTCTTCTAGAAAGATGACTGTGACCCCCTTTTCTGAACTAGAGCCCCTCAGTGCTCCCGAGGAAACTGCAAATCTCCTACAAAATAATTATATTATATTGAATTTGCTTATTAACTTGTTAGTTCCCATCATTTAAATTAAGCTATAAAATAAATATGCTTTTTATCTCTGAATACCCAGAACCCAGCTCAAGACTTTTAATTAGTGCCATTAAGTGAATAAATAATATCTATGGTACCCTGACGATGGCCATGTTTATTAATCAACTAAAAATGTTTACTCCCTAAACAACTTCACCAAATGGGAATGTCTATATTGAAATCCTCCTCGATTTTCTTGTTGCTCTATGATTAAAAATTCAGATACTTAATGGGCCCCAATCTTAAAAGAGTGCTTCCCTGGTAGCTCAGACAATAAATAATCTGCCTGAAATGCAGGAGACCCAGGTTCAATCCCTGGGTTGGGAAGATATCCTGGAGAAGGTAGGGGCTCCCCACTCCAGGAGTCTTGCCTGGAGAATTCCATGGACAGAGGAGCCTGGAAGGATACATTCCTTCAGGTTGCAGAGGGTCAGACACAACTGAACAACTAACACTTTCAGTATAATATTAAAAGAGTTTGCAATATAAGTGGGCAAGGTTATGTAAAATAGCACAGCATCATCATGAATTGGTGAGAAATAGCAAATATGAGGATTTCCATGTCTCCTGGGTTCACTCCTTGGGTCAGGAGGATCCCCTGGAGAAGGAAATGGCAACCCTCTCCAGTATTCTTGCCTGGGAAATCCCATGGACAGAGGAACCTGGTGGGCTACAGTCCATGGGGTGGCAAAGAATCATGACTTAGTGACTGAACAACAATTTTCAGGCATAGATTTAGCATAAGAAATGAAGTATTATTATCTATCTCTGAATTAGTACAGTGGGTTGGATGAGAGTGCTACCCTGTATAAATGAAGCAAAGTTGAAGTCAGCTTTGATGATGGAGGGAAATTAACATGCTAAGGAAGGTTGAAAGCATGGTTTATGCTCTAAAGAGAAAGTGAAAGTCACTAATTTCGTGTCTGACTCTTTGCAACCCAATGGACTATACAGTCCATGGAATTCTCCAGGTCAGAATGCTGGGTTTATGCTCTAGAAAACAGTTAATTATGTGCTATAGTAATAGCAGTAAATTTGAAATAGACTCATTAGAATAAATTCATAATTGTTTCCTCCCAAATAAATATTTACTAGCTCTCACAGTAGGAAAGGATTAAAAGTAAATAAAGTTCAGGAACACTGAAATAGTCTAGTGCCAAAACTGTAGAGAGTTCCAGAGGTAAGGGCTACCTGCAGATTTGAGAAATAATAAAGTGTTAGTGTTAGTCGCTCAGTCGTGCCCAACTCTCTGCGACCCCATGGACTGCAGCCCTCCAGACCCCTCCGTCCATGAGACTTTCCAGGCAAGGATACTGGAGTGGGTTATCATTTCCTTCTCCAGGGGATCTTCCCAACCCAGGGATCGAACCCGGGTCTCCTGCACTGCAGGCAGATTCTTTACTAACTGAGCTACAAGGGAAGCCCCAAGTTTTTTGAATGTTTATGTTTTAAGGTTCAGATCACCAGTATGTCTAACCAATGTAGCTGAACAAAAACAGGAAGTCATTCAGGGCCACCGTGTGTGAGTGTCTGTGTGAGACATTTATCCCCAAGGCCTGTGGAGAAGGGACCATAGACATCACACTGAGGCATCACCATGTGGCATCTCAGGGACCAGTGGGCCGGTGCAGAGAAGGGCAGGCTGGAGACAGAAAGCTCAAGGACAGCCTGCCAGACCTAGTGCTGGGCTGAAAAGGCCAGACTTGCTCTGTGAAACCAGGAAGGCCTCGAAAGTGTGCAGGCCTATAATAAACACGGTCAGCTCCTGCTCTCTGTTCTTGGCAAAGGGCAAAGGGCACCACTGAACCACGTCTAGCTCAATGAAGCCACCAGGCATGTCTGCGAAGCGCACTGATGAGAAATAATAGGTACCTGATAAATCTGGGATATCTTTTGTGTCAGAAAGAAAGGAGATTATCAGACTTACTGGGCATGTCAAAGGATATAGCATAAAGCATAAAGGGACTTCTACTGGTCAAAGATGCAAAGAGATTCAATTTAAGCATCAGAAAGAATAGCTGAAATTGACTCAAACTCATTTCTTATATAAAAATTTGTAAATTCATGATGATATATGAGAGAAGGAAATAGAGATGTGGGGAGAGAAAGAGTTCTACACCTTTCCCAATTAATTGGTCACAGAAGTAAGAGATACTAAAATCCTTTCTCTAAAACTTTAACAATGAAATGTTTTTCCTCTAGGAATTGTACTTCAGGATATTTAAGCCACCATATTTTATATAAAAAAAATCTGTTCAAAAATTGTTTGCAACCTCCTGTGCAATTATTGATTCTGTCAATGATTATTAGGTCAGGGACCATTACATGAAATACTGATGAGGAAAAGAATGATGGAAGGATGAGACTGTCACAGCTTGAAAGCACTGGCAAATCAGTATCACAAGAAGGGAGATAACCAAGTATTTTGTGTCTCTTGATGTGATGGATATAAAACATACAGTGCCGTCTATGCAATATTTGTAGCAAAATGTTTGACCTGATTCTAATGGAATGTCAGTCTCCAGAGGTTACTTCCAGTTTGCAGGAAATGATAAGGACAGAAGAAAAAGAGTCACATCTATAAGGTGGAACTTTCTTCAGATCAACTGATAAAGGCTTTGTTTGTTTATAAAAAAAAAATCAGTAGTATGAAAATAAAAACCGGACATACTATTCTAGCATTAAAGAGGCTCAGATTCACAAAAAGCATGTAATGGTGGACCTGAGTTGGATCCTAATTTAAACCACCCACCAGTAAAAGAAAAGAAAAAAAAAAAAAAGGAGAAATTTTGATTATAGGCCCCGGTATTAGATAGCACAAAAAATAAGCAAGAATTTTGTTATGTGTGATAACAATACTATGGTTACATAAGAAAATGGTCATAGGTTTTAGAGATATATACTGAAGTCTGTAGGTTGAAATAACACAATATCTGAGATTTGTTTTTAAATGCTTCAAGAAAAAAAAAAGAAGAATAGAGGGATACAGGTGAAGCAGGTGCGACAAAACCCAGAAAAGTTGTTATGCTTTGGAGACGTATTTGTAGGCCTCTCATTCTGTTGATTTTGTTTTGCAAATTTTTAAAATTTTAGAATAGTTCTTACTAAATGAAAAGAATAAAAAAGGAAATTTTTCTTGTTTCTTTAATAAAATGTGAGAATAAGAAAAGAAATAAGGCTTCTATGGAAATATAGAGCTCCAATTAGGAGAAGAAAATAGTGGCTAATTTGTTTTCAAAAAGAAAACACATATAAGCACATCAGGCCATTTTTATGAACCTTATTAAAATTGTAATGCAACTGTTAACCTTTGTGAATGGGATGTTTTTTAATGTGCTCTGAGGTAATTTATATTTATTATCATGTTTCTGGCTAAGACCAAGGAAATCAAATTCTAGTGAAGAAAAATTATATTTCTTTTTACCTAAGCTGAGCTTAAGGGAAATAAGTAAACTTCTTTTTTCTCTGCATTTTTCCTTTTGTAATAGAGTGTTTAAGTTTATTTGTTAGCAAGGCCTGTTCTGTGGGCAGGAAAGCTCTTGGGAGATTTGGGTATTTAATGCCAGCCAATGGAATCACGCATGGTGAAGCTGATCTAATGTTTGGCTTTCCAGAAATGCTGAACTAAGTAATCCTGCAGCCTACTAGAGATGTCTGTTAGTATAGTATATATGTCTCTTCACAATAAATAAACCACAGGATTAGCTTACCTAAAAACAAACAATAGGACATAGAGTGTGAAAGAAATAAGAGACTTGACCTTTGGAACTGAATGCAAGTGACCTGTAAAATTTTGTTATATCCCACTAGGACGGCCATGGAGGGCTTTCCCTTCAGTGAAATTACAAGTTGGTGTAATTAATTTTTGGTGTCCACTAACCTCCTTGGCTCCCATCTTTCCACCTTGGCATTGCTTTCTTCCTTTTTGATCTATGACAAAATGATGGATATATTTACTACAGTGAGCCCATGACTTAGTAGACAAACCATCCCAGGACTATTGACATTTTTAAAGCACCAACACTCAATCCAAAAGGGTTAGCAATCTATTAGGGAAATCTCAGCAACGATGACATATTACAAGTAGAACAGGGGTAACCAAGGCAACCAAGGCAATGGTTAATACTGACTGAGTACAGACTCTGTGCCAGCTCTTTACATGCATGATTCCTTTAATCTTCACAAAAATCATCTGAAATAGGTGCTATTATTATCACTGAAATACAGGAGACTGGGGCACAGAGGAGTGAAGCAACTTGCACAGAACACACAGCAAGTCAGTGAAAGAGCAGTGTTAGGTCTCAGACAATCTGACTCACAATCAGTGATTGACATAAGCCAGGCAACGTGCGAGGCACTTTGTGTTATATTCACACTCCCCTAGCCTCTGCAAGGGCTCCCCTGATAGCTCAGTTGGTAGAGAATCTGCCTACAGTGCGGGAAACCTGGGTTTGATCCCTGGGTTGGGAAGATCCCCTGGAAAAGGAAAAGGCTACCCACTCCAGTATTCTGGCCTGGAGAATTCCATGGATAGTCCATGGGGTCACAAAGAGCCAGGCATGAGTGAGCCAGTTTCACTTTCCTCTGCAACTTGTTGTTCTTTATTTGTTCATTTATTTAGCAACCTCGTTGAATGAATTTTGTGAAGCCCATTTCACCTGCAGTATGAGACCTGTGATATTCCTGCTCAGAACTGTTTTTCTTCTTTATGTCTGTTAGCCTAAATTCCTGAGATGCACCACTGGCTTTGCATAAGCACCTATTGGTATAAAGTTGTGCCAAATTCCAATCAGTCAGTTAAATCCTTACTTATGACCTCTGGATATGTGTGTAGCTTGGAGATCATTTTATAACTCAGAAAGTTTACAAATTTACATCACATTCAACCAGAAACTATAAGCTTAGAAGTTTCCTCTCTAGTCACTTCTCAGAGGGCTCAGCCTTGGACATATACAGTCTTCCAACCAGCAGTGCTGAAGGTGACTATTTGTATGGAATATTCTAATTCTATCATCTCCTGTGTTGCTTTTTTTTTTTTTTTTGGCCACACTACATGGCTTGTGGGATTTTAGTTCCCAGACTAGGGACTCAACCCAGGCCTTCAGCAGTGAAAGCATGAAGTCTTAACCAATGGACCACCAGGGAATTCCTGAGGGTGACTTTTTTAAAAAACTGTGTTTCTAAGCATTGCCCCAGGTTCAGAGGATTATATTGTTCAGCCATGTTTTGTTCATATATTGTGTTTAAGTCCCTTGAGCTAGAAATGTTTTTTCTCTTTGCTGATGGTTCTGTGTGTTGCTCAGGGCATCCCTTCAAATCTGCCCTCATCCTGCTCTGATTGTCCTGAGTGATACAGCCAAGTATATGTGCATACTATTTCAGATCCCCAGGGGAGAGTGCAATCCTAGGAGGGCTCTCCTTGGCCATGTCTTTCACTCAGTTAAATTTTTGGCTGGTCTTCCATTTTTGCATGTTGTATTAGGATCATGGAACTATCTGTTTCTTAATTGCTTGGCAAAAACAATCTCCATTCTTTTCAACAGGATCTTTAGGCATGAACTCCCCCATGTTTTGTCCCAAAAGAAGCCAGTCCCTCAATTAGAGCTGTGGAAATTGAAAATGATGGTGATTATGCTATGTTACATAGGGAAGAAATTTAATATAAACAGTTAACTCACAGAGTGAAAAGACCTTGGTGCAAGCTCCAAGTCAAGAATCACATCAAAATTTATCTTGGGACATGAATGAGGCCCAGCTAATCTGAGCCAGTTTTGAAGGATAATAGGAGAAGGTTAGGTAAAGAAGAATAATGCTATTCCTGGCAGGGAAAAAAAGAGGCATGAATTATTGTCTCTTCAAAGATAGGGTTAGTGTCCTTAATGAACAGGCTGGTACAAGTACTTGAAACCACTTGTTAGATGTGCTTGGAGTCATCGAAGTAGACATTACACCGAGCAACCCTGAACACCAAGGGGCAAGAACACAAGGTATTTCATCAAAGAAGTAGGCTCACATCATTAAACACTTGCTGGAGGTTCATGATGTCTATTCACAGGAAGTACATTGCCAAAAAGCTATACTGTCAGACTAGAGCATACAACCTGCCTTATGACTCTATTTATTAGTAAAAAACAGGTTTGCCTGACAGAGATAGTTGTACACAGCTAGATTCAGAGAAGAAGTTTGCCAACATTTTTGAGCCTCTTTCACAAATTCTGCAAGACTCTGGCTTTCCCTGATGTTCCCTCAGGAGAGGAAGATCTGCAAGTCAAATTCATAGATAATGAAAGGATAAAAGTCAACAGTCTTCTAAAAAATCTCTAACGGTACTACTCAACATAAATTTATCCAAGAAATTTTGCAAGCTCAGTTAGCTCAACCCAAAACAAGATGGCCTAGATAATCCGGAGAAAGAAGTACAAACTGAGATTTTCTCTTTTGCCTGAAGATAAATTGGACCTGCCATCTACCTAATAGATGTAACTAATACTTTCAATCAAGGCACTGTATTTCAAGATGAAATGAGGTGTAATGGTGTGCACTTGTTCAAGCCAAAGCCCGGAGGCCCAAATTCTAAAAATCACTTTACTTTTCTTGAGACTTTGTCTTTAAATATCTTCATGTGCAACTGGACAAGAAATCATGCAACCTGGGGTCACTGATAGGGTTTATTTGCATACCTGCCTTGAAGAAAAATGAGTTATCAAAATTAGGTTTGGGGGTTTGTTTGCTTGCTTGTTTGATGTATGGTGCCCTTTGGGTTGTTCCACTTAAACCAGAAGAAGACACAGAAAACGTGGGTCATTGTATGGCCTAACAAATAAAAGTGAAGGGGAGAGCCAGAGCCTGGTGCTGGAGGGAAAGGCAGGGTGGCTCTCCTAGGGCAGCTCTGGCAGATTTGGCACCTGCCCTGTAAAAAGTCTGCACCGTAGGCGACGGTAGCAGCTGGCTTCCAAAGACTCAAGTAGTATCACTGAGGCAGCGTAGTTTGGAGCATCCTAGTAGCCAAAAGCAGAGCTGCACAGATCCTGTGGGAGCTGCTACTGGGGGCAGAAGCCAGCCTACCCGATAACAGTGGTTAGAAGTCTCCCTCCAACCTAAGTTGGAAGTGTGAAAGGGAGACATTTTTAATCATCCTAATATTTTATTTATTAGGAAAACAATTTTACAAATTCCAGCATAGGTAGGGGATTTTTCAGGTAAAATAGATAGGGGCTTGACACAGGCAGACCTTGACTTGAAAACTAACTCTCAAATGGAGAGTGTGAACAGAGGAAAGAAAACTAAAAGCCAGTCATCTCCATTTACACTGCTGTTTTAGAGCTCCAATGCAATCACTGACAGACTCAAGTTATAAATAACCAGACTACTTTAAAAAAAGAACTCTGACCCAAAACCTGTAGCAATCAACCCAGGAAGCCAACATACTATTCACAGTAAGTAGTTCAAGAAGTCAAACTGCAGTCGCTAACAACTAGTTTAAGAAGCCAGACAGCAATATCTGTAGAAATCAGGCCCTCATAACCGGGAAATGATTGTTTCCTAAAATTTTGTCCCCACTTCCAACGTAGGATCAATTTAAGACAAATGCGAGCTTCCTCAGTGCTCAGTTGGTGAAGAATCCGCCTGCCATGCAGGAGACCCCAATTCGATTCCTGGGTTGGGAAGATCCCCTGGAGAAGGGATAGGCTACTCACTCCAATATTCCTGGGCTTCCCTTGTGGCTCAGCTGGTAAAGGATCTGCCTGTAATGCAGGAGACCTGAGTTCAATCCCTGGGTTGGGAAGATCCCCTGAAAAAGGGAAAGGCTACCCACTCCAGTATTCTGGCCTGAGAATTCCATGGACTGTATAGGCCATGGGGTCGCAAAGAGTCAGACACGACTGAGCAACGACTTCCACTTTTCATGAGTCCCTAACCAATCACATAGGATGCTATTTCTATTAGTCTACTTACAGCTTCCCCAGGCCAGCAGCCTCCTGCAGGGCCAACTTAAAGCCTTATCTTTTTCCTATTATAAAGCTATCCTACTCTTCTACCTGAATTGGAATCTGCCAAACATAGGTGATGGAGGCTGACTTCCTGGCTACAGGGAGTTCTGAATAAATAACCTTACGTTGTCTCATTTATGTGGTCTTTACTTATTTCTACATTATGAATTCAAATGCTTTCTAAACTAAGAAGCAAGATTAACAAATGTTATTTGTGGTTATTGTTATTTTGGTTCTGCCTTCTCAAATTTTAGATTAGACAATTAGAAAGAACCTTTAAAATTTCTGTCTTAATTGTTTTTCAAATGAAACCATAATAAGCCTTGCAAAGCCCAAACCACCTGTCCCTTCTTTGACCTTTAATTCATGCCTTGAGATGCCCGCTCAAAAATAACTCATCTAGACTAATTTTCTCATTATTCATGTGAGACTCAGAGAGCAGTACCTTGCCCAGAGTCAAAGAGCCAATTAGTAGTCAGTACTCTTCTTATCTTTCAATTCTCCATCAAAGATAATCTCTTGTACACACCGTATCAGTGCTTCCTAATGCTGAGAAAGCTGTATTTCCTGCCAAGTTAACTGGGCTGCAGGGATTCACAAGCTCTCTGCAAAGGCTTGAAATCAGATGGAAAGATAAAGGAATAAAAGGTAACATTTTGGAAAATAAAGAACATATATCCATGCATTTTCTGCCCAATTTTTAAAAATAATATTAGGATGTGTATGTAGAGATCACCTATTTCCTTCTTTTTACTTAAAAACTAATAAGCACTTACGTTTTCTATAATTAAAAGAGAGAAAGAGGGACGGAAAACGGACAAAGAATAAGAGGAGAGAGAAAATGCGAAGGGGAAAGCTTATCAGGAGGTGATGGAGGGTATGCTGATGTGTTGATATGCACGGTGCTTGGGAAACTAACAGAGAAGATGCTGAATGACCCTGAACAGCAGGGCACATTAAATGGTGTTGATGGATTTGAGCATAAATTGACTGAGGAAAAGTGGTTGCCATAGATAGCTCGAGCAGGGGCTCTGAATGGATTTCTAATTGGATTAAAGGGATATGACTAGGCCACCACATTACCCTGGTCATTATGCTCCTTATCACAGTCCCTATTTCCCTGGAGGGGAGAAAGAATCAGGTGGGAAATTGAGGAAAATGAAAGTCAAAGCAGAATCTTCTCTCGGCTGGATACACTTCTGGCTCCCTCTGTGACATTTTGTGTAGATTTAAGACACAATTACAATTTTGATGAGACAGTCATTTCATTGGACTATAGAGTTCATATTTTATGTTTATCCCTTCAATGATGTATCTTTTTAAAATGATGGCTTGTGAATGGGAACCAGACACATTCAAGCTATGCCAGGCTGGGTTTTCTACGGCAATTACCCATTATTGTTGGGATGGTTTGTAGTTAATAACTCTCCAAGAGTAGCCTATAATTGAGCCTCTGGATGGCAATAAATCACAGACATCTTTTCAGCGAGATTTATAGTTTTTTTTTCTTCCTCAATTTAATAAACCTGTAAGGCTTAATCTCTTTTTTAAAAACACTTACTCTATTGTAGAGACATGTATGATTTCATTTTATAGGCTCTTTTTATTCTAGATTCCTTTCACCTTCAGTGTTAAAGGAACTCATACCAATAGAATCCTAAGAGGTCAAAACTGGAAGAAACCTAAAAATCATCTACTATTATCTCTCATTTCATTTCATGAGAAAATTCATCTTCAAAGATGCCAAATGTTTAGGCCAAAGCTACAGAAACCATATCACGTCATGAACTAGACCTTAGGTAACCTTATAATCCCTTTAATTAAAAGGTCTAACTATGCCCCAATGGGGCTTCCCTGGCAGCTTCCCTAGTGGCTCAGAGGTTAAAGCGTCTGCCTGGAACGCAGGATACCCGAGTTCAGTCCCTGGGTCAGGAAGATCCCCTGGAGAAGGAAATGGCAACCCACTTTTGTACTCTTGCCTGGAGAATCCCATGGATGGAGGAGCCTGGTAGGCTACAGTCCATGGGGTCGCAAAGAGTCGGACACAACTGAGTGACTTCAATTCACCTCACTTCACACCCCAGTGAAAAATGATGTTTTAAGTTAACTGGCCAAAAATATGTGCTTATTATGGCTAGGAATTTCATTTGGTGTCAATATGGCATGTATGTAGTGGAAATTATGACAAAATTAAAACAAAAACATGAATATCAAGCCCTATGAGAAGAAAAGAACAACCTATTTTCTAATCAAGTAGGCATATGTAATTTAGCTGTAATTGACCAACAAATGGTAGGCATTGTTGTTTTTTGAGCAATTGTAGAAGTTATTTATAAGGTGGGAAAATAGCTGAATTTTTCACTTCCAAAGACAAACCATAAATCTACTTACATCTGCCGGTAGCATAGTCGCCTTAAATTATGAACATATAAGAGTCTCCCAGAGAAATGTGTATATGCACCTCCTAAATTTTCTTAGACATAAAATAGCAAATATCAATTTGTTTTTGGCCAAATATATTATTTACCTAATCATGTTTATTACTTGGCTGAGAATATTTATCAAAAACCTATAATATGTAAAATGGCACTGGATTAGTCATAGGACAATTTGTATTCAGGGGGAAAAAAAAGCAATAATAATTACAGAGTCTCCAGAAGAAGAATCTGGGTATCATTATTTAAGGGAGCTTCACACACACACACACACACACACACACATCACAGTTTCTAAATGGAGCTGAACATTAGAGTGCCCTAGTGTGCTGTAAACAGAAACTGATATTTTCAGGCCCCTTTTCAGAGCTTCTAACTCTAGGTTTAGGGTAAAATCTGAGAATCTGTATTTTTCCAAGTTCTTTTGGTGACTCACATGCAGTCAGTCCACATATCCACTTTCTAGAACCATTATGTAAAATAACATTCTACTTCTCCTGAAAGCCAAAGGCGTTACAGCAAGAGAGGAGTAGTTTTAAAGCATATTTTATAGCATTTAATGTGAGAGTGAGGACTTCAAAATATTATTTTGTTTCCCAGAATGGTCCTGGGTGATGGGTATTGCTATCTGAATTTTCTTAATAAAGGAACTGAGCCTCAAAGAGGTTAAGTAAATGGCCTGATATCCCAAATTAAGTCCTTTGCTCTTTACATGTCATTGTGCCTCCTCATTACTACCTGTCTACTCGGCCTAGCTGCGTGCTCAGACACTCAGCTGTATATCTGATTCTGCATCCCATGGACTGGCAGGATTCTCTGCCCATGGAATTTTCCAGGCAAGAATACTGGAGTGGGTTGCTCTTTCCTCCTCCAGCAGATCTTTCTGACCCACAAATTGAACCCGCGCCTCCTGCATTGGCAGGTGGGTTTCTTACCATTGCACCACCTCAGAAGCACTATTTATTGGCTTACTTATGCATCTAATATTCATAGATCACCTAGTAAGGACTGGGAACTGTAACTGAGTTATATGCGTGGACTGTTCTCAGTGAGAGCTTTTCTTCTTGAGTAAAAATTAAAAGGCAGTTATACATTTACACTTTAACTTAACAAGTCTCCCAGCAAAGAACTAGACCTGTGTTTAAGCAAAGACAGCTGCTACTCACCAAGAGCATTTGAGGGGCACTTAACACCAAAGCATCTCTTTAATGACATTTCATTCTCTTGTGCTCAGTTTGGCTCTCACCGTTGGCTTATCTATCTGAGGCAACGTGAAATTTTACTTTGATAACCAGTAGGAAACATGGGATAAACACTGGGATCAGAATGAGAATATCTACCTATTGCCCTGTTTCTGCAACTAACTAGATGTTCCTTAAACTCTATATGATATTCTTCATATGTAAAACAAAGAAATTCAGGAAATGTTCTAATTCTAATAATCTACAAAGAGTATGTTCTTACACACCCTGTTTTTCCTACAAAAATATACACAGACACACATTCAAACTCAAGAAAAGTCAGCTGCCTGACACCTCATTTCCAAATATCTGCCAACATTTGATCTGGCAAGTTTTATAGATGGGGATTCAGTGACCTTAAGCTTTTATTCCAGAATCAGCTGCATTTCAGCAGACTGAGAGCACCTTGCAGGGAACAGGCCCTTTGGAAGAAATGAATATTTAAAAAAATCAGCAGTTGGAATAACTAATAGAGTAGGGGACAATCAAGCTAAATTCTGGGATAGTTTTCAGAAAGCTGTGCTTGCATGGTTAGTTGCTGAATCTTCTTTAGCCAAGACTGTAATGACTGTACTCCATGAACCTGAAGTTCTGTAGGTAGCTGAGTGAGCTTTGTGGTAGGATGGCCAAGGCCGCACATTTATTCAGATGAACAGACGAAAACATTCTGTGGTTTGCATAGATACATAAGAGCTCTTGTATCACAGCTACTGCCAGCTATTTCAGAAATTCAAAAGCCCCAGTTTCTAGCATTCACTTGGATACGAACCGACTTTGTGATCTGGGGCAATTTACTCCCCTAGATTTGCCTACTAGTTGACTGTATATCATGACTGATGGCTTTCCTGGTGGCTTAGATGGTAAAGAATCTGCCTGCAATCCAGGAGACCTGGATTCAGTCCCTGCGTCTAGAAGATCTCCTGGAGAAGAAAATGGCAACCCACTCCAGTATTCTTGCCTGGAGAATTCCATGGACAGAGGAGCCTGCCAAGCTACAATCCATGGCACTGCAAAGAGCTGGATATGATTGAGTGACTAACGCTTATACACATGACTGATCCGTATACTGTTTCTCCACTAGTTAGCTATGAATCATGATTGAGGGCAGGGTCCATGGTATTCCTGCTTACCATTGAATCCTCAGCATCTAACCCATAGTAAAAACTAAATTTGTGTTTGTTGACATAATGAAAGGGATTAGACTTGATAGTCTCTGGGGCCCAGTTTGCTCCAGCTTCCTACAGCTCTATCCTCTTGGGTACACACTCACCTCCACCTAAGTCCTTGCTCTAGGCCATTGCACTTATGCTCTACATTGATCTCTCAGGTAAAAGTCTCTTTGAGTCAGTCTCTTTTTTTCCCCTCTTAATGTCTCAGCTTAAATTAATTCCAGTCTCAAAGCACTTCCATTCAACTGACCCTGTACATTCTCATGCATCTTTTACAGTTGTGTGTTATATGTATCTTCATTTCCATCCATCTCTTGGAGCTTTCTCTTTATATAGATCACAATAGAGCAAATTTGAAGCTACTTAAAAATTCAATAATAAGCCTGGTGCTCACTTCGGCTTATTGTTGAATTTGGTAGCATGTACACTAAAATAATGATAAGTCTGGCACCAAAGAAAAAGTATTTTTTCTACATGTGGTATGAAGTTACTAGGAAGAAATTATCAACAAAAAAACTATATATATATACATATATTGATGGAGATGCTGAACACATAGACACACAAAATTAAACAAGAATTTCTTCAAGTTTAGAGGTTAGATGAGGTAACCACATTTTGATAAAAACTTCATGTTCAGCATAATGACAGATAACACCGACTCTCAGAATTCTAACTCTCACTTTTGGAAGAAAAGCTCTGTGATCATGCCTAACCTCTCTACTTCACTGATGAGAAACTGATTCAAATAATTTGTTTTTCTGTCCTTCCTGCAGCTAATGTAAGAGATGTAGGGCTATTTTTTTTCCCCCAGTAGCCTTTTTTTTTTTTTTTCCCCAGAACCATCTGAGAACAGGACATTTTTCTCAGGACTTTTGTTTGGTCTGAAATATAAGATTTTTTAATGTCCCCATTGCCCTTTGAAGAGCTGGAGTAACACTGAAAATGTAATTGCTTCAGGGAACTGACAACTAATTATCCCAAAGCCAAAAGAAGGCTAGGCATTTAGATAATGAAATGTCAATCAGTGTAATAGAAGTGTCATTTACTTAATACTGGTCTGTGTTTGAAAGGAATGCACATGATTTCAAGACACAGTCAAATTTCTCTGCAGCAAGGAACATTGTGGGTGAACACAGACTGCGGCTCTCTCTACATATTGTACTTATGATACTGCACCAATGCCAAACTTACAGTGACTGGGATGGAAAATACTGCACACACACACGTGAACACTTGTCTGTCAACTTGCAGGAGTCTGTCAAATGTGGGCCTTCTTGATTTAAGGCTACGAAGCCTGCATCTACAGCTGCATTTCTGCAGATAGCCAGGATGTTTTGTTAAGAGGAAGCTGCAGTGCCCTTGACATTGAACTGTGCCAGAAATCTAACACCAGACCATCAAGCAAGGATTTTGAATGCGTAAAAAGGAAAAAAATTTTCCATGAATATTTATGGGAGGCTCTGCTCTGCGTGAGTGAAAGTGATAAGGATGTGCTGTTGATAATCAAGTTGGGTTGTTATTTGTATGTAATAATTTTGAAATGGGCGAGGGAAGGAGGAAGCCCTACATTTTATTAGATAATCCAGACATTGGGTTATTTAAATGTTGTTTTTTGTATGCTCGGGCTCCTTCAATTTTCCTGGTGCTGGGAATGGATTTGAATGTTTTCATAAGCCCTGTGTGTGAGTATGAGCGGCTTCACTGTCTGGAGCAAAGACAAACTTCCTCTGCTGGAAGCACATTTCAGAAGTGATTTCTTAAAACTAAGTTTCATGATAAACAAAATCTACTGTTAAATAGCTGTAATCTAGGCTCCTAAAGTCACCTTTGTGTGCCTCAGATGACAATGAACAACTGGCAGTTCTGATGACGTAACAGTGTATACTGAGGCTGCTATTAACAAACTGGTGTCTTAAACAATAGAAGTATCTTATCTCAGGGTTCTGGAGGCCAGAATCCAAAATCAAGGTATTTGCAGGGCCACACTCCCCCTGGAGGCTCTAAGGGGAACTCTTTCCTTCCCTTTACCAGCTTTTGGTGCCTCCAGGCATTCCTTGGCTGTGGCTGTCAAACTCCAATTTCTGGTTTGTCTTTACAAAACTTACTGCTCTGTGTCTGTGTCATCTCCTTATCTGTCTCTTATAAGGATGCATGTAACTGGATTTAGGGGCTTCCCTGGTGGCTCAGATAGTAAAGAAACTGCCTGCAATGCAGGAGACCTCAGTTCAATCCCTGGGTTAGGAAGATCCCCTGGAGGAGGGCATGGCAACCCACTCCAGTATTCTTGCTTGAAGAATCCCCATGGACAGAGGAGCCTGGAGGGATACAGTCCAGAGTCAGACAAAGAGTCAGACACAACTGAGCAACTAAGCACACTGGTGGGTCAGATGGTAAAGAAACTGCCTGCAATGCGAGAGAAATGCGTTTGATTCTTGGGTCAGGAAGATACCCTGAAGAAGGGATTGGCTGCCCACTCCAGGACTCCTCCCTGGAGAATTCCAGGGACAGACGAGCTTGGCAGGCTACAATCCATGGGGTCACAAAGAGTCAGACACGACTGAGCAACTTTCACTTCACTTCTGGTGGCTCAATGGTAAAGAATACGCCTGCCAATGCAGGAGACACAGGTTTGGTCCCTGGATAGGAAAGGTCCCCTGGAGAATGAAATGACAACCCACTCCAGGATTCTTGCCTGGGAAATCCCATAAACTCCTAGAGGAGTCAGATATTACTCAGCTACTAAGCAACAACAGCAAATTGGTTTTAGGGCCCACCTGGATACACAAGGAAGATCTCATCTCAAAATTTTTCACTGAATCATATCTCCAAAAAACATTTATACAAATAGAGCTGCATTCATGGGTTCTGGAGGTTGTGGCAGGTACTTACCTTTTGGGGGGTAGTACCATTCACTCCATGAACAGTATCAAAAGGGAAAATGATAGGATACTGAAAGAGGAACTCCCCAGATCAGTAGGTGCCCAACACGCTACTGGAGATCAGTGGAGAAATTACTCCAGAACGAATGAAGGGATGGAGCCAAAGCAAAAACAATACCCAGCTGTGGATGTGACTGGTGACAGAAGCAAGGTCTAATGCTGTAAAGAGCAATATTGCATAGGAACCTAGAATGTCAGGTCCATGAATCAAGGCAAACTGGAAGTGATCAAACAAGAGATGGCAAGAGTGAACGTCAACATTCTAGAAATCAGCGAACTAAAATGGACTAGAGTGGGTGAATTTAATTCATATGACCATTATATCTACTACTGCAGACAGGAATCCCTCAGAAGAAATGGAGTAGCCATCATGGTCAACAATAGAGTCTGAAATGCAGTACTTGGATGCAATCTCAAAAACAACAGAATGATCTGTTTTCAAGGCAAACCATTCAATATCACAGTAAACCAAGTCTAGTCCCCAACCAGTAATGCTGAAGAAGCTGAACGGTTCTATGAAGACCTACAAGACCTTTTAGAACTAACACTCAAAAAAAAATGTCCTTTTCATTATAGGGGACTGGAATGCAAAAGTAGGAAGTCAAGAAACACCTGGAGTAACTGGCAAATTTGGCCTTGGAATGCGAAATGAAGCAGGGCAAAGACTAATAGAGTTTTGCCAAGAAAATGCACTGGTCATAGCAAACACCCTCTTCCAACAACACAAGAGAAGACTCTACACATGGACATCACCAGATGGTCAACACCAAAATCAGATTGATTATATTCTCTGCAGCAAAAGATGGAGAAGCTCTATACAGTCAACAAAAACAAGACCAGGAGCTGACTGTGGCTCAGATCATGAGCTCCTTATTACCAAATCAGACTGAAATTGAAGAAAGTAGGGAAAACCACTAGACCATTCAGGTATGACCTCAAACAAATCCCTTATGATTATACAGTGGAAGTGACAAATAGACTTAAGGGCCTAGATCCGATAGATAGAGTGCCTGATGAACTATGGAATGAGGTTCGTGACACTGTACAGGAGACAGGGATCAAGACCATCCCCATGGAAAAGAAATGCAAGAAAGCAAAATGGCTGTCTGAGGAGACCTTACAAATAGGTGTGAAAAGAAGAGAGGCAAAAAACAAAGGAGAAAAGGAAAGATATAAGCATCTGAATGCAGAGTTCCAAAGACTACCAAGAAGAGATAAGAAAGCCTTCTTCAGCGATTAGTGCAAAGAAATAGAGGAAAACAATGGAATGAGAAAGACTAGAGATCTCTTCAAGAAAATTAGAGATACCAAGGGAACATTTCATGCAAAGATGAGCTCAATAAAGGACAGAATCGGTATGGACCTAACACAAGC
>SJYQ01002713.1:633183-650056 GCA_006410935.1 Redunca redunca | reverse complement strand
AGAGTCCCTTGGACTGCAAGGAGATCCAACCAGTCCATTCTACAGGAGATCAGCCCTGGGATTTCTTTGGAAGGAATAATGCTAAAGCTGAAACTCCAGTACTTTGGCCACCTCATGCAAAGAGTTGACTCATTGGAAGAGACTCTGATGCTGGGAGGGATTGGGGGCAGGAGGAGAAGGGGACAACAGAGGATGAGATGGCTGGATGGCATCACTGACTCAATGGACGTGAGTCTGAGTGAACTCCGGGAGTTGGTGATGGACAGGGAGGCCTGGCGTGCTGCTATTCATGGGGTCACAAAGAGTCGGACACGACTGAAAGACTGAATTGAAGTGAATGATTGAAGATGTCGAGTTCCTTCTCGTATTTTTTCAATTCTGTGTATCTTCTTTGCTGAAATATCTCGTCATACTTTTTTCTCACTTTATGATTGGATTGTCTTAAATAATGTTTGTGTTTTCAGAGTTCTTCATACTTTTTAGGTATGCTGAATATTGACTTACAAACACTTTCTCTTTCTGTAGCTTGTATGTTCATCCTCTTAATAGGACCAGTCACCAGGAAAAATTTTAAATTTTGATGAAGCTGTAACTTAACAAGTGTTCCTTTCACAGCTAGAGCTTTGGATATCACATCTACAAATGCTTTTGCTGTCGTTGTTTACTCACTGATTCATAGCCTACTCTTTGCAATCCCATGGACTGCAGCAGCCCAGGCTTCCCTGTCCTTAACTATCTCCCAGTGTTTGCTCAAACTCATGTCCATTCAGTTGGAAATGCCATCCAACTGTCTCATCATCTGCACTCCTTGCTTAGTCCTAAATCCCAAAGCATTTCTCCTATTTTTTTAAATTTTTTAGTTTTATGTTTTACACTTAAGCCGAGGATCCATTTTAGCGGATATTCATGGGAAACGGTTTCTGTATCATAAATAGACTAAACAGTGGACTGAGGAAATAAAGAGACAGTCTAACTGATAATGATAACAAAAGAGTAAGCACTGCATGGAAGGTACTGGAACTTCCATTAAATGGGTGAGATAAGGACAAAGCCAATCAGGCCCGTGTGGGCTTTTGCTGGGACACACAAAATCAGAGGAGACTCCAGAACCGTTTTTATCAATGTCCTGCTTAGTGCTCTCGGGCAAGTCGCTCAGTCTTTCTAGATTCAGGTTCCTTGTCTATAAAATCTTCAAACTAACACACTGATTTGCAGTCTGGAGTATAGTAAGAGTCGAGAGGGTTAGGAGGCACAGGAACTGAGAAGTGTGGGTAGGCATGAGAACTGACAAAAAAGTTGAATCTCTGAATCTCTCCTACCTTTCCTCTTGGAGCTTATTGCTTCCTGTATCACACGCCTTTTCTTCTTGATTCCAAGTGTCCATCCTGTTCCCCATCCTTGCTAATCTCAATCACAGATTATAGTTGTACACTCCAATCTACTATGACATTTGCTGAGAATGCATCAGAGATCAAAACACCTCGCAAGTTTACAAAATAATAATTAAATTATGCATCCAAGTAAACATCTAGGTTTTTAATCAGTGTACTCCCAGTGAACAATAATACTAGATTTAAATGAATTTTTCTATGATTCTTCTCCCTTTCTTTTGTGACCTCCTTCTCCATTACCAATTTCCTAAGAAAATACTAAGTATTTGGTTCTCTGCTGTAAATCCTGAGAAACCCAGAGATATAATTAGATGTAGGTTTTAAATATCATATTTACCTTTTAATTCAAGGTCATTGGATGATGCCTAGAAATTATAAAAACTGAGAAAAGCCTTTCCAAAGATTTGATACAAGCAGAAGAGCAATCATACATGTAAGTGGATTATCTCCATGGTACACCAAAATTAGAAAGCCCCTTCCAACTAATAACTTGATTTAGATTGAGAAATTACTACACACACACATACAAGCATACAGTTATACACACACACCCTATACTGATGCACAACAACCACATATCCAGACTCATTCCAATTTTGTGACTAGCCTTCTCTGATCTTAGGCAAATCATATCATTTTTTTCAGTATCAATTTTCCATCTCTAAAATGAAGAGATTGAACTAGGTTACTTCTGAAACAATTGATATCACTTCAAGTCTAAAAATAACTTGCTCTTTGTTACTCAACTCGATATTATTTCCAAGTGAAAATCAACAGCTGCTTTTTCCTTCTATACTAAGCAAATCATACTTTGCCGACAAAGGTCCATCTAGTCAAGGCTATGGTTTTTCCAGTAGTCATGTATGAATGTGAGAGTTGGACTATAAAGAAAGCTGAGTGTCAAAGAACTGGTGCTTTTGAACTGTGGTGTTAGAGAAGACATTTGAGAGTCCCTTGGACTGCAAAGAGATCAAATTAGTCAGTCCTAAAGGAAATCAGTCCTGAACATTCACTGGAAAGACTGACGCTAAAGATGAAACTCTAATTCTTTGGCCACCTGATGCAAAGAACTAACTCATTGGAAAAGACCCTGATGCTGGGAAAGATTGAAGGCAGGAGGAGAAGGGGACAACAGAGGATGAGATGGTTGGATGGCTTCACCAACTCGATGGACATGAGTTTGAGCAAGCTTCAAGAGTTGGTGATGGACAGGGAAGCTTGGCATGCTGCAGTCCATGGGATTACAAAGAATTGGACACAGCTGAGCAAATGAACTGAATGAAACAAATCATTTTTCTTATTTATTGAGTGAAAGAAGAATGGCATAAAGTACATAAATTTTGGATTGTGTGTGTATTTTAATCATCCATAAGATTCTTTAAATTAACCAGAGGTATATGAAAACCTTAACCTTTGTGATTTATTCCCTGAAGCTTTCCCAGGTTATTGGATTTGAAGACTGAACAAAGTTGATACTCAAACCTCAAGAACAATTCTTTATATGGAAGTTTCAATTCTAGGTACCAAAGGCTTGAACTCTTAGGCTTCTATATTCATCAGTTCAGTTCAGTTCAGTCGCTCAGTCATGTCCGACACTTTGTGACCCCATGAACTGCAGCATGCCAGGCCTCCCTGTCCATCACCAACTCCTGGAGTTCACCCAAACTCATGTTCATCGAGTCGGTGGTGCCATCCAGCCATCTCATCCTCTGTCGTCCCCCTCTCCTCCTGCTCCCAATACCTCCCAGCATCAGAGTCTCTTCCAATGAGTCAACTCTTTGCATGAGGTGGCCAAAGTACTGGAGTTTCAGCTTTAGCATAAGTCCTTCCAGAGAACACCCAGGACTGATCTCCTCTAGAATGGACTGGTTGGATCTCCTTGCAGTCCAAGGGATTCGCAAGAGTCTTCTCCAACACCACAGTTCAAAAGCATCAATTCCTCGGCGCTCAGCTTTCTTCACAGTCCAACTCTCACATCCATACATGACCACAGGAAAAACCATAGCCTTGACTAGACGGACCTTTGTTGGCAAAGTAATGTCTCTGTTTTTTAATATGCTATCTATATTCATATCTGCTTCTAAAGAGCATCTCCCAGGGAATGTAGCACTTCAGATTTGATTCCAGAAAAAGAATACACAGTAATTTTCGACTCTGCAGTGTACACTTAAAATAATACATGTCTTTTCTGTTGCTTCTTTATATATATTTTACATATATATTTTATAAACACCTTATAAATTTGGTTAATTCTACTTCAATATGTCTAATACTCGTATTTAAGGCACAAGGAAGGGACCTTACTGACCTCTTCAATATTACAACTATGATGTGGGTTTTGAGTTTCCTTTCTGCTTTATAAAAATTTACTAATGATAAAGTGCTGAAGAAAGAATTTCTCCCCTACCCCTTCCCTGGTCCAGCTGTGTGTTTTTCACATGAGAGGTGTGAGAAATCTCTCTTTTTCCTAATACAACTCACCTGTTCATAATGGGATCTCAGGGGCATTAGAAACTGTACCTTTTTCTGCTCAAAGTATTTCTAGTACTTGAATCATCTCCCTTTAAAACAATGTTCTAAGCAAATTTCACAATAGTTGGATAATTTTATACACTTTCTATGGCAACTCACTCTAGTATTTTGGCCTGGAGAATCCCGTGGACAGAGGAACCTGGCAGGCTAGTCTATGGGGCTGCAAGAGTTGGACACAACTTAGTGACTAAAAGCAGGGGACAACCTAAAGATCTGTGACTCATTTCAGTGTACAAACTCTATTATGTTTCTTTGTTAAAAAGTCATATTTCCTTATAATCACATATTCTTTACTGTTGATAAAAGTGATACAATGCCTGACTGTTCTTAATTATATCAGTTCAGAAACTGAACTTTAGGAAAGCACACATTTTAAAATTAATTTATATTTGGAATATAAAATTTGATTTAAAATGTTGTGTTAGTTTCTGCTGTAGAGCAAAGTGAATCAGTTATACATATACCTATATCCAGTCATTTTTAGATTTCTTTTCCTGTATAGGTCATTACAATTTGGCATGGGAGGGATAAACTGGGAAATTGAGATTGACATATATACACTATAATATATAAAGTAGATAACTAATCAGAACCTATTGCATAGCACAGGGAATGCTACTCATTATGACCTATATGGGGAAAGAATCTGAAAAGGAGACAATGTGTGCATTAAGGAGGAAATCCAGGAAAACACAACAGTTGGAAAATCTGGGTTCAAGCACTTGTTTTGCCACCAGTGTATTAACTGCCATTCACCCAGTCATTCACTCCTTCCAGGACATTGTCTCCTCATCCATAAAAGGAAGGGAATTTGAGCATTCTAACTCTTCAGTTCATTCTTCTCATCTACTGATCTACTAAAGTGACAAGTTAGGTCTTCTGGGCAGTTTCCAAAGGCAAGAAGAAGAAAATCAAAGGATTCTTTCTAACATAAGAGAAATAAATAAACGTGTACATGAAAAATGATTATCAAAGTACACAGAAGCAATTTACTCACTCTGGAAAAACAGCAAGATAAGACATGAAATGATATGCAACAGAGGGATGGCAACAGCTGTTAAAACTAAGCAACATAATTCTAAATGGAGAGTGGGCAACATCCTTGGACAAATGAACCTTTAGAGAAAATGTTCAAATAAATACATATATAAGGTTCAGAGATGGTGATCAATCTAAAGACCAAGAACCAATGAATCAAATGTGAGAATGTACATGTTATAGAAGAAAGTGCTTCTGTATTTATAAAAGAGAAAAATGGACTCAAAGGCTCATTCTTCCCTCTTCCCTATCACACTCAGGTTTGAGTGTCTAATATTTTCTGCTAATGAAGTGCAATTCCTGAGATCATTGGCATCTTAACTGTTAGGAACTGAATCATAAAGTTCTCCAGCCTTGACAAAACGTACCTGGATTCAAGAGTTAATTTCTCAGGAAGCTGGTCAGTGGATCAAAGTGGAAAAATCCAGAAGTTGAGGTTTTTCCTCCTTTAAAGACCCACTAAACTATGGTCAGTCCATAAAAGCAGAAACTCTGAGCTCAGGTGAAATTTTCTCTGAGACGTAACTTGTGTGCTACACTCCTTGGTTTTCCGAATTGCTTGTAACTTCTAAACAAGGTTTAATAGCTGAATCCCACCTGCTCTTAATGGAGAGTGATTTCAGTAGCAATGCTGTAGAATGAATCAAACATAGCAAGGGCTCTAAAAAGCAGAAGTTTGGATGGAGTTTTAATTCATATGTGGCAGTTGGGAACCCTGAATTCACAATTAAGCCTAAATTTAACCATAGATTTCCTCCCAATCACTTTATCTCCACTGCATGGTACTATTTAAATGAAGGCCTAACTCACTCTCTAAGGAAACTTTTCACTCAGACATATTAGAAAGAAAAATGACATTATAATGACTTAAATATGGAAAAGGGATCTTTAAAACTTTTGCTATTAGGCTAACTGGCTATCATAATTAATTGCTGATGACTGAAACATGGTTTAATGGATAATAAAAAGAATGAGACAGGCAGAAACTTTCGTTTCAGTTCTACCTAAGCTCTTTCCTATAAATTGAAAGATATTAGCCCACATTGCTAAAGTTTGATTGTTAAAAGAATTAATTGACTTCTAACCTCACAGAAGACATATATTGAATAAGTAGATATTTTAAAGGTGTATTGAGAATGTATAGTATGTCTTTATTTTAAAAGTTACCGTATGATAATGCATTCCAACCTGAAGAACTCACAAATTGTTATAATCACTTCTTTTTTACAAACTTTAAACTTATTTTGTACTAGGATATAGCTGATTAACAATGTTGTGGTAGTTTCAGGTGAACAGTGCAGGGACTCAGCCATACATACACATGTCTCCATTCTCCCTTAAACCCCTCTCACATCCAGACTGGCACATAACATTGAGTAGAGATCCATGTTACAAAATAGGTCCTTGCTGGTTATCCATTTTGAATATAGCAGTGTACAATCACTTCTTTTAAAGGCTTAAAAATAGCCCTTCCTGTCAGGAAGATGGAAATGAAGTATATTTCATGTTCTTAGGCGATGACTGAGTGTAGTTTGGTTTTATTGCTGTTAAGGCAAGGTCTATTTATACTCTGATCTAAAATTTCACAATCAGCAGGGCACAAATTCCAGAAGACAAAGTAAGAATTTAAAAGCAGGAGAAGATAAGCAGCAACTGGAAATCTTCCATAAAATCACACCATTTCAAGAGATGGATCCATCTTACAAACTTTCTGGATAGTAATCAAAAGTAAGCTTGTTCTCCAGTAATACAATATGTGTAGTGATTTCTACCTATATGATACAGTTGAAAAAAATGAATACTAAACAGAGCTATAATTTTATAGTGGGCTTTCCTGGTGGCCCAGCAATAAAGAATCTGCCTGCCGTGCAGGAGACCTGGGTTTGATCCCTGGATTGAGAAGATGCTCTAGAGAAGGAAATGGCAAACCACTCCAGTGGTCTTGCTTGCGAAATCTTATGGACACAGGAGCCTGGCAGGCTATAGTCCATGGGGTTGAAAAGAGCCAGACATGACTTAATGACTAAATAACAACAACATCATTATCGTAGTTGCCTAAACCCAGACCTACTGGACCAAAGCAAATATTAGTTTGCTTAGCTCTTCCACATGGAGGGTACACCTATTAAGTACCAGACCTCACTTGTCCAAAACTCCCAATCTAGGATAATAGCCAGATCACAATCATTTACATCTAGGGGTAAATCACTGAAAATAAATCTAGGAGTAAATCCTATTCAACCTCTCAATATCTCCAGGTACAGATGAAATGTGCCTTGCTTGGATTTATCTCCCTCTCTATTCCAGAATCTGCCATGAAGATCACTTCTATCACTGCATTCCAAACCCAGGTCTAGTTCATGCTCCCCTTGACAAATAAAATATGGTTAAATTAATAGGGAAACACAAGACTAGGGAGAGTATTTATGCTTTCTAGAAAATCATTGAATTAAATCAAACTCTCTAAAACTCCACTGGGAGACAATTAACTTTACTTTCTTACATGCTTACGTTCCTTCACTCTCACTCAGTGTTTGTCCAGAACCTACTATGTATTAGACACCATGTTAGACTTTAGCAGTATAACATTAGGAAAGACAGTTCCCTCACTTAGGGAACTCATGATCCAGTTTGGCAGAATGATGAGTGAAAGTGAAAGCGTTAGTCACTCAGTCATGTCCCAGTCTTCGCAACCCTATGCACTACAGTCCACCAGGCTCCCCGATCCGTGGAATTCTCCAAGCAAGAATACTGGAGTAGGTAGCCATTTCCTTCTCCAGGGGCTCTTTCCAACCCAGGGATTGAAGAGTAAGTAGTCATCAGCGAGAAATGAGGGTAAAGAAGGTTACTGGAGTTCTAAAAGTAGTTCAGTTTATCTTTGCCATGAGATGAAGAGTAGATGATGAGACAGAGATAAACACTCAGGCCATATCTTTCAAAAGCACCCTGGGATATACTCAGGACATAGCATAAAGCTCTCAAAACCTATATGATGAATAAAAAGACAAGACCTCATTTTTTTTCTTTCAGCTTCATGGAGGTATAATTGACAAATAAAACTGTAACATATTTAGAGTGAAAAATGAGATGATTTGATATGTGCATACATTGTAAAATAATTTCTATCAAGTTAATTAACATATCTATCACCTCATATATTTACTTTTGATGAGAATACAAGTTCTACTCTCTCAGCAAATTTTAATTATACAATACAGCATTATCAACTATAGTCACCATATTATACATGAGATCTTCAGACCTTATCCATAATATAACTGAAAATGTTACAAACTCTTCCTATTTCTCCCACAATTCAGTCCCTGACAACCACCATTCTACTCTGTTTCTATGAGTTTGACTTTAAAAAAAAATCCACGTCAGTGATGCCACACAATACTTTTCTTTCTCTGTATGGTTTATTTCACTAAGTATAATAGCTTCTAGTTTCATCCATGTTATCATAAATGACAGAATGTCCCTCTTTTTTTATTGTGTGTATATATCATATTTTCTTTATTCATTAATCTATTGATGGACACATAGATTCTTTCCATGTCTTGTAAATGCTGCAGTGAAATGGGTTGCAGATGTCTCTTTGAGATACTGATTTTGCTTCCTTTGGATATATCCAGAAGTGGGGTTGCTTAACAATAAGACAGTTGTGTTTTTAATTTCTTGAGGAACATCCATGTTGTTTTCCACAGTGGCTGTACCAGTTTACATTCCAATCAGTAGTACACAAGGGTTCATGCTCCTCTACATTTTTACCAACAATGATGAACTCTTGTTAATTTAAAAAAATAAATAATGCATGTACAACAATGCATTAGTTTCAGAGATATGATATAATGATTTGATGTTTGCATGTACTGTGAAATGATCACCACATAAGTGGAGTTAACATTCATAACTATACAGAGTTGCAGTTTTTTCTCTTGTGTTAAGAACTTTTAAGATCTACTCTCCTAGCAATTTTCAGATATATAGTACAGGAGTAATAACTATAGTTGCCAAACTGTACATTACATACCCATGACTTATTTTAATTGGAAGTTTGTACCTTTTGACCACGTTTATATCCCCTTCGTCTATCCCCTATTCCCTGCCTCTGCTGCTGCTGCTAAGTCACTCCAGTCGTGTCCGACTCTGTGCAACCCCATAGACGGCAGCCCACCGGGCTCCGCTGTCCCTGGGATTCTCCAGGCAAGAACGCTGGAGTGGGTTGCCATTTCCTTCTCCAGTGCATGAAAGTGAAAAGTGAAAGTGAAGTCGCTCAGATGTGTCTGACTCTTCTCGACCCCATGGACTGCAGCTTATCAGGCTCCTCCATCCATGGGATTTTCCAGGCAAGAGTACTGGAGTGGGGTGCCATTGCCTTCTCCGATTCCCTGCCTCTGGAGACCATCAATCTATTCTTTGTATTAATGAGTTCAAGGCTGTTTCTTTGTTTTGTTTTTTTCTAGATTCCACATATTAGTAAGATTATATGATATTTGTTTTTCTTTGTATGACATTTCACTTGGCATAATATCCTCAAAGTCCATCCATGTGGCAAATGTCAGGATTTCCTTCTTTTTATGGCATAATTATGTTCCACTTCATACACATATAATATCTTCTTTATCTATTCATTTGTCAATGGACACTTAAGGCTATCTTTCAGTCATTGTAAAAAATGCTTCAATGAACATGGGGGTGATTATATACTTTTAAGTTACTGTTTTTTCATTCAATAAATGCTCATAAATTGAATTACTGGATCATATAGTGGTTCTGTTTTATTTTTTGAGGAATCTTCAAATGATTTTCCATCGTAGCTACACTAGTTTACATTCCCACCCACAGTGCATGAGGGTTTCCTTTCTCCCATATCACTGCCCACACTCATTATTTTTTGTTTTGATAATAAATAACCTAACAATTGTGAGATGATATTTCATTTTGATTTTTTAATTTAACTTATTTATCATTGGGGGATAATTGCTTTACAATGTTGTGTTGGTTTCCGCCATACATCAACATGAATCAGCCATAGGGATACACTTGTGCCCCCTCTCCTGAACCTCCCTCCCACCTACCACACCATCCCGCCCCTCTAGGTTGTCACAGGACACTGAATTGGGCTCCTGCATCCGTGGGATTCTCCAGGCAAGAATACTGGAGTGAGCTGCAATTTCCTTCTCCAGGGGAATCTTCCCGACCCAGGGATCAGACCCAGGTCTCCCGCATTGCAGGCAGACGCTTCAACCTCTGAGCCACAAGGGAAGCCCCGTATTATACAACAAATTCCCACTGTCTATCTCTTTTACACATGGTAATATATACATTTCAATGCGACTTTCTGAATTTGTCCCACCCTCTTCTTCCCCTACTGTGTCTACAAGTCTGTTCTCTGTGTCTCTATTGCTGCCCTGCAAATATGTTCACAAGTACCACTTTTCTTGATTTCATATTTATGCATTAATATAGAATATTTGTTTTTTTCTTTCTGACTTACTTCACTCTGTATAAAAGGCTCTAGGTTCATCCCCCTCTATAAAACCGATTCAAGTTCGTTCCTTTCTATGGCTGAATACTATTCTATTGTATATATGTATCACAACTTCCTTATCCATTCATCAGTCAATGGACTTCAAAGCTGCTTCCATGCCCTGGCTATTGTAAAGACCGCTGCAATGAAAGTTGGGATATTTGTGTCTTTTTCAATTATGGTTTTCTCAGGGTATATGCCCAGTAGGGGGACTGTTGTGTGATATGGTAGCTTTATTCCTAGTTTTTTAAGGAATCACCATACTGTTCTCCATAGTGGCTATATCAGTTTACATTCCCATCAACAGTACAAGAGAGTTCCCTTTTCTCGTCATTCTCTCTAGCATTTACTGTTTGTAGATTTTTTGCTGCTGGCCATTCTGACCAGTGTGAGGTGATACCTCATTGTAGTTTTGATTTGCATTTCTCTAACAATAAGTGATGCTGAGCATTTTTTCATGTGTATTTTAGCCATCTGTATGTCTTCTTTGGAGAAATGTCTGATTTTGATTTGCATTTCCCTGGTGATTAGAAACACTGAGCATCTTTTCATATGTCTGTTGGTTAACTATATGTCTTCAGGAAAATGTCTCTTCAGTTTGTTGTTAGTGTATAGAAATACAATGCGATATCACTCATACTTTTAAGAATGGCAATTATTAAAAAGTTAAGAAAGAGCAAGTATTGGCAAGAATGGGGAAAAAAGGGAACTCTCACACTATTGGTGGAATGTAAATCGCTGCAGCCACTATAGAAATTAATGTGAAGGTCTCTCAAAAAATTAAAACTGGAACTACCATTTGATCTAGAAATTCCACTCCTAGGTCCTTACCTAAAAAAAAATGAAAAAACTAATTATAAAAGATATATGCACCCCTATGTTCATTGCAGCATTATTTATAATAGCCAAGGTATGTAAGCAACCCATAGACAAGTGAATGGATAAATAAGGTGTAGTATATGTATACAATAGAATATTACTCTGTCATTAAAATAAAAGAATGAAATTTTGCCATTTTGTATATCATGGATGGAGCAAAAGGATGTTATGATAAGTAAAATAAATTTAACGGAGAAAGAAAAATACCATATGACTTCACTTATATGTGGAATCTGAAAACAAAACAAATGAACAAATAACAAAACAGAAACAGGGTTATAGATAGAACAGAAAGGTGGCTGCCAGAGGCATGGGAGGTGGGTGGTGGATACGAGAAATATGTGAAGGAGTTTAAGAGGTACAAACTTCCAGGTACAAAATAAATGTCATGGGTAGAAAATGTTCAGAGTAGGGGGATTTTTTAAATAACAATGTAATATCTTTGTATGGTGACATATGATTTAAAAAAAAGAAATGCAGCTGATTTTTGTGTCTTGATTTTGTACCCTGCAACTTTACTGAATTCATTTTATTAGTTCTAGCAATTTTTTTTTTGATGGAGTCTTTTTGGTTTGCTCTCTATAATATCATGCTATCTGCAGTCAGTCAATCTTACTTCTTTCTTTTCAGTTTAGATGTCTTTCCATTCTTTTTCTTACCTAATTACTCTGGTTAGGACTTCCATTACAGTGCTGAATAAAATTGGTAGGAGTGGACATCTTTGTCTTATTCCTGATCTTACAGGAAACACTTTCAGCTTCTCATCATTTAATGCAAACTTAGTTTCAGATTTATTATATATGGCCTTTATTATGTTGAGGTACATTCCTTCTATATCCAGTTTGTTGAGAATTTTTATCATAAATAAATGCTGAATTTTGTCAAAATTATTTGCATCTATTGAGATGACCATGTAATTTATCTTTCATTTTATTCATGGAGTACAGCACATTTATCAGTTGCCACAATTGAAATATCCTCACATTGTAGGGATAAATTCCAATTAAATATGCTTTATGACCATTTTAATATACTTTCACCTGGTACAATTTTGTTGAGAATTTTTGCTTCTGTGTTCATCAAGGATACTGGTTGGTTATCTTTCTTTCCTTGTGGTGTCCTTGTCTGTATTTGGTATCTGGGTAATGCTGGCTTTGTAAAGTGAGTTTGGAAGTGTTTCCTACTCTTATAGTTTGGAAGAGGTGAGAAGAACTGGAATTTCTTTCTCTTGAAATGTTTGTAGAATTCACCAGTGGAGCCATCTGGTCCTCAACTTTTGTTTGTTGAGAGGTCTTTGGTTACTGTTTCAACCTCCTAATGTGGAGAAGTCACTCAGGGTTTTTTTGTTGTTTTTTCTCTCTCAGAGGAAATTGCTCCGTGTGTCCCTATAGGGGTTTCCCACGTGGCTGAAGTGGTAAAGGATCCACCTGGCGATGCAGGAGACAAAGGAGACACAGCTTTGATATCTGGGTCAGGAAGAGTGAGTAACTATACATTTGGTGTGTCCACAGGATGAGGGAAGTCCAGGAGCCTTTTATGTCAGCATTTGGTTCCTTCTCGCTCCATTTGCTACGTGGCCTCGATTCTTTGGACCACGTAGAAAAGGTTAAGTTTGAGTCAGCTATAAAGAAGGGCTTCTTCGGTGGCTCAGTTGATAAAGAACCTGCCTGCAATGCAGGAGATGCGGGTTCAATCCCGGGGTTGCAAACATCCCCTGGAGAAGAAAATGGCAACCCACTCCAGTATTCTTGCCTGAGAAATCCCATGGACAGAGGAGGTTTGCGGTCTACTTCCATGAAGTCACAAGAGTCGGACATGACTTACCAATTAAACCATCACCACAATCAACTATAAAGACAGTGTATACAGTTTACTGACTGTCAGTTGCACAGCAGAGAATTAAGGCAAAAACATGTTCACTGAAGCAAAGTATAAACTTCAGTTCCTATTATTTTGTGTTGAAATTGAAGTGTGAAAAACAGCACTTCATTGAACAGCTGAGCAATATTTTCATTTCACAGATGAGGAAATTAAAAGATAAAGATCAACTGTGTTACTGTCTATCTTAGTATATAAGGTAAAATCAGAATTAAGATTTATTCACAGCAGATAAGCACTTCTGGACAACAAATTATATGGCATGATGGTTACTTGACATACACTCAGAAAAAACTGGTTTCTTGCTCTAGTTTGACAGATGGTGTTTAGGCAAATGACTACCCACTCTTTACACAAGGATTAAGATTGCTTTTATTTCTAATCTTCTTGAATTTTTAAATGTTACGCTTTCAAATATGAATAACTTTACTTATTGCCCACTGCTTTCAGGAAAGTGTGAAAAGCAGAATAATCTTACTTTGTTTAACTGAAATTAAGCCAACTTGGTGTATAGTCAGCCTGAGATTTTTCTACCTGAACTTTCAGATTTTGAATTGCTCCATGTACGTGTAGTGATATGTCTAGATGAATGTCTAAGAAGCCTCTACAGGGGAGCAAATCCCCTTTCTCCATATCTAGTTTCCACGTACCTTCAGCTCAGCATTCCTTGTGGGTACTGTGTGTCTAAACAGATAAGTGTTCAAGAACCCACGAGCAGACCTCCTAGACTCTTCAGCAGACATCGACTGGTCTGAGTAAACGTTCTCTTTCTTGGGCTGTGTGGCTTGTGGGATCTTAGTTCCCTAACCAGGGATCGAAACTGTGCCCCCTGCAGTGGAAGCATGGATAAACTTTACATGAATCTTAAATCACTGTTGAACTGGACAAGTTTTCTCATCTATTTTTCTACCACAGTCACAGATTTGTTTAAAATTTTTATACAGATTTTTGGATTTGGGTACTAATGTTTACTGAGCAGTTACCACAGGCCTTTCAACTTTCTAAGTGTTTTACATTTTAACCCATTTGATTTTTATAATAACTCTATAATTGCTTTTGTTAACTTCCTATTATGTGTATAAAAAATGAAAAGGACAATCAGGGTTTAGAAAGACTAGGAAACTTGCCCCAAACTGTACAGCTAGTACCTGTTATAGAGTCAGAGTTCAAGACTAAATAGTTTGATTCCACCACAAGTTCGATTCAAGCTAAATCACCGTATGCATTGTCTCTCCAGGATGAAGTTACAATCCCAGTCTTCAGTTTCCTTATGCTGAGGATATTTCCCACTTTGTGAAGTGACTTTGTGTTTACAAAACATTCTCATTGCTTTTCTTCTCTGAAGCTAACATAAACCATTTGAAGTTATCTGGACAAGTTTTCAGATCTACATTTCAGAGAAATAATTGGCTCTTGCGGGGATGGTTTAGCTAATGCTTGGAGAGCTAAGACCACACTCTGGATCAACTGTCTCATTTACTATTTCCAACAGGAATTCCTTTCCCTACTATACAACATATTTTTATTACACAAGCAAAATGAGAATAGAAATACCACCTAAAGGCCATTCTAAACTATTCCTCTTGGCTTTTCAGGGCCTATGGTTTGCATAAGGAGATGACTGAATGACAGCTCTGTGATGTAGAGAAATGCAACTCAGAACTGGGAAGAACTGTCAAGAATCAAGGAAAACAAATATTATCAGTGGCAAATAGGCCCCCAACTCAGGTTAATCTCACCATTTATGTCCTAAACGAGAAGTCATGCCCATAAATTGACACTAGAGAAAAATCAGGATTTACAACAGCAAAAACAAGCAGGATGGTGTGCATTGAATATGTTAAATGAACACTAACCAAAGCTAGGTCACTCAAAGTCACACAATTGCCAATGTTTGTCAGAATCAGTGGGCTGAAATCACTCTGGGCGAGGTCTCCTTTATAGCCAAATAAGAATCATAATTCTGTTAGTATAAACTGGCTCGGATACCTGAATGAGGGAAAATCAGTTTCTGAGAAGAGTCTGAATAGATTTATGGAAAGAAATGCCATGGCTAGCAATCAGGGAGACTTAGATTCCGATATCTGCCTCAGGACTGATTTGTAATAAAATCTCTTATGCAAATTATTTATCTCTCTAGGATTATTTGATCACCTCAAAAACAGGTATCTGCCCTGCATGCATTTGAAAGCTTAATGTGAGAGTCATGTGAGAAAGAAGGTGTGAAAGAAATTAAAAAACAAAAATTTGAAGTATGCATGAACAAGTTTAAATGATCTGAGCAATAACAGGAATTGCCTCAGGATGGGCCAATGCTATAGTATATATCTGGGAAGAAATATTTACTGACAGTATACAACCAGATACTATGTCAGGCACTTCTCACCATTTTCTGTGATATAAGGAATATCATATACCAAAGATATAGGAGAATAACTGGAAGATTCCATGATAGACATGGATGAGAAGCATTCAAGGAGGCAATGATTTGATGTTTGAGGCTTAAAGAGGTGCCTTGAGATCTTCTAAGACAAAATTTCTATTAGAGTTATATTGATATAGAATTCATGTATCAAGGCATCTAGGGTTATCGCTTACTCTTGCCTGGAAAATCCCATGGCAGAGGGGCCTGGTGGGCTGCAGTCCATGGGGTCGCTAGGAGTTGGACACGACTGAGCGACTTCACTTTCACTTTTCACTTTCCTGCATTGGAGAAGGAAATGGCAACCCACTCCAGCGTTCTTGCCTGGAGAATCCCAGGGATGAGGTAGCCTGGTGGGCTGCTGTCTATGGGGTTGCACAGAGTCGGACACGACTGAAGCGACTCAGCAGCAGCAGCAGCAGCAGCAGGGTTATCTCTTCAGTCCCTAAATAAACAAATTTGCTCCTGCCCTTTCATAATGAGAAGCTGTTTCTCACCCTATACAGCTCACTTTCTTTATTATAATCAGGTCAGTTCAGTTCAGTCGCTCAGTCGTGTCCGACTCTTTGCGACCCCATGAATCGCAGCACGCCAGGAGTCCCTGTCCATGACCATCTCTCGGAGTTCACTCAGACTCACGTCCATTGAGTCGGTGATGCCATCCAGCCATCTCATCCTGGGTCGTCCCCTTCTTCTCCTGCCCCCAATCCCTCCCAGCATCATAGTCTTTTCCAATGAGTCAACTCTTCGCATGAGGTGGCCAAAGTACTGGAGTTTCAGCTTTAGCATCATTCCTTCTAAAGAAATCCCAGGGCTGATCTCCTTCAGAATGGACTGGTTGGATCTCGTTACACTCCAAGGGACTCTCAAGAGTCTTCTCCAGTTCAAAAGCATCAATTCTTCAGTACTCAGCCTTCTTCACAGTCCAACTCTCACATCCATACATGACCACAGGAAAAACCATAGCCTTTACTAGACGGACCTTAGTCGGCAAAGTAATGTCTCTGCTTCTCAATATGCTATCTAGGTTGGTCATAACTTTTCTTCCAAGGAGTAAGTATCTTTTAATTTCATGGCTACAGTCACCATCTGCAGTGATTTTGGAGCCCCAAAAATAAAGTCTGACACTGTTTCCCCATCTATTTCCCATGAAGTGATGGGACCAGATGTCATGATCTTCATTTTCTGAATGTTGAGCTT
>SJYQ01002713.1:614582-632532 GCA_006410935.1 Redunca redunca | reverse complement strand
GTATGCCTGTATTGCTATGAACTTTCCTCTTAGCACTGCTTTGATAGTGTCCCACAGGTTTTGGGTTGTTGTGTTTTCATTTTCATTCATTTCTATGCATGATTTGATTTCTTTTTTGATTTCTTCTGTGATTTGGTGGTTATTCAGAAGTGTGTTATTCAGCCTCCATATGTTGGAATTTTTAATAGTTTTTCTCCTGTAATTGAGATCTAATCTTAATGCATTATGGTCAGAAAAGATGCTTGGAATGATTTCGATTTTTTTGAATTTATCGAGGTTGGATTTATGGCCCAGGATGTGATCTATCCTGGAGAAGGTTCCGTGAGCACTTGAGAAAAAGGTGAAATTCATTGTTTGGGGGTGAAATGTCCTATAGATATCAATTAGGTCTAACTGGTCTATTGTATCATTTAAAGTTTGTGTTTCTTTGTTAATTTTCTGTTTAGTTGATCTGTCGATTGGTGTGAGTGGGGTATTAAAGTCTCCCACTATTATTGTGTTATTGTTGATTTCTCCCACTCTGTCCTTTAAAATTCCAGTTCTACTTCCTGATTTGCCTGTCAAAGTCTGGAGGCACCTGAGATGCATTCTATTTTGAGGAGTGAGGGTGTTGACTTTAAAGTCTGGTTCAACCACTGATTAGTGACTTCCCTAAGCCTTCAATTCCCCTCCAGTAAAGTCAATCTGATACTGGTCTCTTCTGCACAGGGCTGTTGGGCAGATTAAATGCGGTAATGCGTGCATGTGCTTAGCAGAGACCCAGTGACCGTATTTGAATCCCCTGGAAATCACTTCGGTTAGCTTTCTACTCCTGTCATTCTTGTATCTGTTTTGTCCTTTCTGGAAGAGAATAAAATCTGAGGACAGGAAACTCTTCTCTTACTTATCCTGTGCATTTCCCCCTCACCCCACCCCTACCCCTCTCCTCAGGACTTAGCACACATTCTCTTTATCTGTAAATTGTGTCATATTGGTATCAGTCAGTACAAATATTCTCAGAAGCCTGTTAAGAACGTTCAGTAATGTACATGTCAACATTCACAAGGACAGAGTGGAAACCTCTCTTTGTCTTCTTTCTACTCTCCAACCTCGCTCCTCCCTTCTTGGCTCTGGAGAGGAGGCTGCAGTTAGAATAAAATGACCATAAGAAAATTATCAATTTTCTAATGAAAATCCCTGTTGTTAAAAGTGCAGCCTCTGGCACAATCCCTAAGAGAGAGCATGTGTTCCCACAATGTACTTAGCCAATTTGTGAGCCCCGCCTTGGTGAGCACAGAACCTCCACTGACCCTGGAAAATAATCAGCTGGAGCCCTGAATCATGAAGCATGAAAGCTCAGCACTGCGCTGTCTCCAGCTGACACACCAGCTCCTGTCACTGAAGGTCATCCAGACACGAGACTGCCAGAGCAAAATTCAGTCACCTGTGTCTCTCCTCTCCTTCCTCTCCACCCTGGGCTCCAGCCTAACCCTGTTCCCTCTCCTGAGTCCCTTTGCAACTGCCTCAGGGTTTGGAGTTTTCCACTGTGTTCAACTTGCTGCTGCTGCTGCTAAGTGGCTTCAGTCATGTCCGACTCTGTGCAACCCCATAGACTGCAGCCCACTAGGCTCCTCTGTCCCTGGGTATAAAAACCTGACTGAGAAATACCAAATGTGTTTACAGGACTTCTGATGGCTCTTCTTCTAGATCATGAATATGAAATACTTTGCCACATTTCTCAGAAGACATTCCATCTCCCAGATTCAACAGGAAGCAACAGTTTACTCATCACCAGACTGCACCACATTCTCAACTTTGCAGTTTTCAGTCAAGCCCATGCGCACAATTGCCCTGTGCTAACAAGAGTGGGACAATATTAAGTCACATACTCTGAGTGGTCACATCTTAATGATGCTTTCTAAACTCTAAGAGATTTGTTTGGTGGCCTCTGCACATCCTAGCAGCTAAAGTAGAAATGTCTGAGACCCTGACGTTCAAGACTTTCTGTCACTGCTGTTATAGTAAACATAGGCAGTGCTGACTGTGGATAAACCACAGATTTAGAAGTCAGACATCTGTTCTGCTGTCTACAGGATATGTCACCTGGGAAGTTAATTTTCTAAGCCTCACTTTCCTCGTAAAAATAAACTAACAAGAAATAACAAAACTACTTAATAGCATTATTCATGACACTAAAGTGAGTAATATATACACAGGGAAGTAGTTGGCATTTATGCTGGATGGCATCTCCAACTCAATGGACATGAGTTTGAGTAAGCTCCAAAAGATGGTCAAGGACAGGGAAGCCTGGCATGCTGCAGTCCGTGGGGTCACAAAGAGTCGGACATGACTGACTGAACAACAGCAACAAGTAAAGGTGCCAATAAAAGACAAAAACACTTCTATATCCATTACAAAATAGAAATATTAAGGCCAAAATGATTGCTGAGCCCTCAGAAGTATTATCTTATTCTGGCTGAGCCACCTGGACTTGGTGCAGAATTTAGAAAGATTTTATTTCACCCCAAGATGCAGGATACCATCATTATTTTTTTCCTTCATCCTAAGCAATCCAAGATTAACTGGTGTTCTCTAGGAATGATGCTTTAGGCATGTAGGAATGATTGTCTAGGATGATTCTTTAGGTATCTGTCTCTTTTGTGGGAATATAAGATCTCAAGGGCAAGATTATGTCTTTACTTTATCTATCTCACCTATTCCTGTCCAACAGGAGAAGACCGCAGACTAATTGCTAGTTTCAGGTCAGCTCCTCAGCTTCCAACTGATATCTCCAGGGTACTTTATTTTTTCTTTCTGATGTGTTAGCTACTATTTATCTTATAAATGGAAGGGACTATTCCGGACCTTCCTGAAGATGTTAAGAAGATATAGCAATAATACACAGAAGAACTTTACAAGAAAGATCTTCATGACCCAGATAACCACAATGGTGTGATCACTCACCTATAGCCAGACATCCTGGAATGTGAAGTCAAGTGGGACTTAAGATGCATTCTATAAACAAAGCTAGTGGAGGTGATAGAATTCCAGTTGAGCTATTTCACACCCTAAAAGATGATGCCGTGAAAGTGCTGCACTCAATATGCCAGCAAATTTGGAAAATTCAGCAGTGGCCACAGGACTGGAAAAGGTCAGTTTTCATTCCAATCCCAAAGAAGGGCAATGTCAAAGAATGTTCAGACTACCACACAATTGCACTTATCTCAAAAGCTAGCAAAGTAATGCTCAAAATTCTCCAAGCCAGGCTTCGATAGTAGGTGAACCGTGAACTTCCAGATGCTCAAGGTAGATTTAGAAAAAGCAGAGGAACTAGGCATCAAATTGTCAACATCCATTAGATCATCGAAAAAGCAAGAGAATTCCAGAAAAAAAAATCTACCTCTGCTTTACTGATTATCCCAAAGCCTTTAACTGTGTAGATCACAATGAACTGTAGACAATTCTAAAAGAGATGGGAATACCAGACCACCTGACTTCCCTCCTGAGAAATCTGTATGCAGGTCAAGAAGCAACAGTTAGAACTGGACATGGAACAACAGACTGGTTCCAAATTGGGAAAGGAGTACGTCAAGGCTGAATATTGTCACCCTGCTTATTTAACTTACATGCAGAGCACATCATGTGAAATGCTGGGCTGGATGAAGCCCAAGCTGGAATCAAGATTGCTGGGAGAAATACCAATAACCTCAGATATGCAGATGGTATCACCCTTATGAGTGAAGTGAAGAACTAAAGAGCCTCTTGATGAAAGTGAAAGAGGAAAGTGAAAAAGTTGGCTTAAAAATTAACATTCAGAAAACTAAGATCATGGCATCCGGTCTAATCACTTCATGGCAAATAGGTGGGGAAACAATGGAAATGATGAACAACATTATTTTGGGGGGCTCCAAAATCACTGCATATGGTGACCACAGCCATGAAATTAAAAGACGCTGGCTCCTTGGAAGAAAAGCTATGACCAACCTAGGCAGCATATTAAAAAGCAGAGAGATTACTTTGCTGACAAAAGTCCATCTAGTCAAAGCTATGGCTTTTCCAGTAGTCATGTATGGATGTGAGAGTTGGACCATAAAGAAAGCTAAGCACTGAAGAATTGATGCTTTTGAACTGCCGTGTTGGAGAAGACTCTTGAGAGTCCCTTGGTCTGCAAGGAGATCAAACTAGTCAGTCCTAAAGGAAATCAGTCCTGATTATTCATTGGAAGGACTGATGCTGAAGCTGAAACTCCAATACTTTGACCACCTGATGAGAAGAATTGACTCACTGGAAAAGACCCTGATGCTAGGAAAGACTGAAGGCAGGAGGAGAAGGGGACAATAGAGGATGAGATGGTTGGATGGCATCGCTGAATCAACGGACATGAGTTTGAGCAAGCTCCCGGAGCTGGTGACGGGAAGCCTGGCGTGCTGCAGTGCATGGGGATGCAATGAGTCGGAGATGACTAAGTGCCTGAACTGAACTGATTCAGGATCTTGGCACTGTTTTGTTTACATGCTTTTTTGCATGTGCTGTCTCATTTAATCTTCACAACTCTCTGTGAGGTAGACACTCTTGTTATTTTTCTAGTACAGATGAAAGAAATGAGGCTTAGGGGGGTTAAACAAACTCACCAAAGTCAGACAGTGTATGACTAAACCTGAATCCCTGAAAAAGATCTTACTGAACATAAAGGCCCCTGACTAAGTACCTATTCACAACAAGTACTGATTGCTTTAATGAGGCTGAGCAATCACCAGGAAGTGTTGTTGGTGGATTTTGTTATTGAATTTCATGTTTCAGACCACCTGACTCCCTTTGACAGCTGGATAGCTCAAAACTATTTACATTTACCATCACAACCATCTCATGTAACCAGAGATTCAGATTCAAATCTGACTTTCTTATTTTGAGAAATCAAGTTTTAGCATGAACTTGTACAGCATCAGTGTAACCTGCCCTGTATGGACCCTCCTGATATGTTATGCTATATTCTTCCAGCCTTATACATCCTCACTGGCCAAAGGTTTCTAGATATGAAGATCCTAAACTGCATGTTGGTGACCTGTTTCTCTATTTTTCAGGAACTTCACTCAAAGAAGATATTGAAGTTTGGGACCCTGGCATGCCAGGTTAAAAATGGGACAAACAAGTTTCACTGGATAGGAACATAACCCTAGTGAGGGGGTAAATGCCAGCTGTTACCTGAATATTTTCAGGGAACCACACTTCCCACAAAGGTCCCTTACAGCTTTGAGACTTAAGAGATGGGTCTAAAACTTCTGTACATTGTACTGCTACAGGCCAGGTTTTGTTAATGCTCAGATGAAAATACAGAAAACAGGTTTAGCCTGTTTTTAGATAACAGAGAAATCGGAGTCAGTGGGGAAGCCAGAATGATTTTGAAGAGAGAGTCATTATCTTGTATTAACAGAAATGAAGAGGATCTTTTCTGGACTCTGTACTTGGAAGTCCATATTGCCTCCATAACAAAAAAATAAATCCTGTCCCCTCTGCCCTTCTGGCCTTCTTCACAAGCCCCTGGTCAGTGCACATCTTCTGTCCTCAAATGAGCTTGGCTAATTGATTCTCTTAACACCAGGGGTGACTTTCTCAGATGGTTTCCCCCTAATCTTTTTGGCTGTTTCTAATCCTATTAGCAAGGTCTCATCACAGAACATTAATGTGGTTGTATCTGATTTCATTTTTTGCCAATACCCTAGAAAATACGGCAGCTTATTAGTGACTTTTTATGTCATGTGGCTTTAGCAAAATTGAATGCTAATGAGATGTGATTGGGTGGAAAATTATGGCACTAAGGTGCTTGCCTTCAGTAATTGAAGCACAAACTTTAGTTTGAAATGGGGGGGTACCAGATTTTCTTTCACTTCATAGTGATCTCTGAGGCATAGAAGGTACTGTGTATTTATAATTATGCAGCAGATAATTAAGTGGCATTCACTGGTGGACTGTTGAACAGCCTTGCAGATCCCAGAGATGGTTGAGAAAAGCAACAGCCAGACTACAGTTGCATTGTCTCTTCTGAAACCTCACTTATAACCTCCTCCCTGCCCCTAAAGGCACGGAAAGGGATGCAGGATCATAACAATGATGGTGGTCTTATCTAAAATAACCCTATTAAATGAGACAGATTCTTTACTTAGTAGTCAGGAGACAAATGATTCAACAGCTTTTCTTCCCATTGAATTTCAAGCAGAAATCAATGTACATTATACCGTTGCAATAGCTGAGATTGCAAAAGACTCAAGGAAGATGTAAAGACTATGATTTACTGCAATATTTCATCACTGTAATGATCAGGAGATGGAGTAAAATTTGTCCATGGACTATACCTTATATCTTGTTCATTTTTGTATGTGTCAGAAGAACTACTTGCATAAGCTCCACAATTGTAGTATTCATGTTGCAAAATCATAACTGTCCAGCTGAAAAGAACTGTCTCTACATTCAGAACAACTTTAAGAATGAGAAGCTGCTTTATGGGAATTTGTATATCATCATTCCACTGCAGATGGTGCTACCCAGAGAGTCTGGCATAGTTTATGACAAATACCATGACTAGGGGTTGTTAAACTCAATGGGATGTATTCCCTGTGCCACCACATGGCACTAAAGGGACAGAGAAGAGACTGTCACAAGGCTTTTGCATAATTCAAGCAACTAACTTGTTCTCTCTTTTTTAGAATCATATACAATTAATACACTTCCCCTGTGGCTCAGCTGGTAAAGAATCTGCCTGCAATGTGGGAGACCTGGGTTCGATTCCTGGGTTGGGAAGATCCCCTGGAGAAGGGAAAGACTATCCACTCCAGTATTTTGGCCTGGAGAATTCCATGGACTGTATAGTCCATGGGGTTACAAAGAGTCAGACACAGCTGAGCAACTTTCACTTTCACATACACAATTAATACACTATTAATACACATTATACAACCACACAATACATACACTATTATAAGGCTTCCCTAGTAGCTCAGTGGTAAAGAATCTACCTGCCAATGCACAAGACAAGGGTTCGATCCCTGGGTCAGGAAGATCCCCTGGAGAAGGAAATGGTAACCCACTCCAGTATTCTTGCCTGGGAAATCCCATGAACAGTGGAGCCTGGTGGCCTACAGTGCATGGGGTCACAAAAGAGTTGGATGTAACTTAGCAACTAAACAACACCATTATAAAATTCCTTGAATTGAGGAAAGTTTGAAAATTCACCTCTGTAATCTACAGTGAAGATTAGCATAAGACAAGGTGCTATCTTGAAGAATTAACAGATGACCACAAAATATTCAAAAGTAATTATCAACCACCAGAGAACAGAAGCTTATATTCTGCTAACTTTATCCAACTCCTTTCCTTCTCTTCAGATTCTGCCTTCTCCCATATCTGCATTCAAGGACTTTTGTCCTTCATCATTTGCAACTAACTTGTTCTTGTATGCCAACTATCTCTAACACCAACAACTTCTGCAAGTTCACACAAGTAACTATCCTGCCAATCTAAAGTCTAGAGAAAGATATACAAGTTTTAAAGGAAGAAAAATATAAACCTAAATGACAATGATTAGCACCTGAAGGATATTCTTCTCCATAGTTATCAGTAAAACTACTGATTGTCTTTTAGAAGTTAAATATCTACTTCTAAAAAGGACGTAAAGTGGTTTACAGTAAGAGCAACATATGGTCAAAGTTTCATTCATTCATTGCTCTGTATCAAAGTACCCCAAGACTTAATGGCATAAAATATCAACCATTTTATTCTATATACAATTGTACGATCAAGGAGTTGGAAATGAAACAGTAGGATGGCTTATCTCTGCTCAGTGCCTGGGATCTCAGCCGGGGTGGTTTGAACACCCTCAATTGCTTGGGCAATATGTATATGGAGTCTCAGGTTGTTGGGAGTTTCCTTGAGTCTTTCCTCTGCCTACCCGCCAAAGATAGAATCAAAGCGTTTCCTTTATACACATGTCTAGCATTGTTGGAATGTCTGGCATGGCTGAGACTGACGGGTCTCTCTCTCTTTCCCTTCATGCATTCTCTCCATGCAGCTTCCTCAGAGCTTACAAGTCTGAGTAGTTGGACTTCTTCCATGATGAGTAGTTTTCCCTTGTAATCTAAGAGGCCTATATGGAAACTGTGAAGCCTCTTGTGAATGATCTGATTTCAAGTCCCAGAACATGACCTCCACTGCATTCTAGTGGTCAAACATGTCCCTAATACCAACCTTGATTCAAGAGCAGAGGAATCAGACAATCTTCTCAATGGAAGGAGTAGCGCTGAGCATACAGCCACCTTAATGCACACTAGTTGATACCGAGACCAACGACAGCTGCACAACTGAGGGAACACGTGATTATATTGAACAACTAGGCTAAGAACATGTCCTGCTACTAGCGTGGAGCTTAACCCTGAGCTTCCCAGTGATCAAGGCAAAAAGGAAAGAAAAACAGCAACATGGTGTTTATTAAATTATTTCAGAAAGGTCATGCTAGAAAATTTCAGTTATTTCCCAGAGAATAAAATGATAATCAACAAAGACAGAATAAGCGATATGCATTTTAGGCCGTTCCTTTCTTCCTAACTCTCCTTTTCCACCTCAGTAACCCAGTTCACCCTTGTGGTGGCACTCATTCTGGATAGGAAGTTAACTGCCTAGAATGGGGCTTGAGATTAAGAAGAAAGGAGGAAGAAAGAAGGGAAATGACAATGAGCTGTATTAACCAAAGGATAGGAAAAACAAAGAAGAAAAGGAGAGACAGAAAGACTGACAGAAAAAGAACCAGAAATTATACAGAACGTTGTTTTGTTCTGCCTTGTGAAGAGTTTCTCCAGTCACAAACTCAAATATCTATGAGTTCTGGCAGGTGCCTAAAATGTCTGAAACATGTGAAGTACAAAGAACTCAGAAAGAAGCAGAGCCTCTGTTAAGTGGCAGCATCGCCTCACCTGTGGGCCTGCTCTCCCTCGGAGAGTGTGTTCTTGCTTAAGTAAATCCTCACTTTACTTTCTTAACCTCCGTGCCTCTCTTGTCTCCAAATTCCCTCCTTGATGAAGCAAGAACCTTAAAGTCACCAGGAACATGATCACAGGTGTTTGCAGATGTTACCTTTCTCAGTCTGGTTTCTTAAGTTCTAAGACCTATCACTTCCTGAAATAATTATTGGGGGAGAAATTAGAGGAGGTGTTTTTATTGCTCACAAGGGATAAAATAATGAACTCAGCCAGGCTAATGCCAAATGCTGCTGCTGCTGCTAAGTCGCTTCGGTCGTGTCCGACTCTTGCTCAAATCCAAAGCCTTAGAGCTGAGAAATGCATCAGTGTATTCTGTAAGGCAAGCTACAGATAGGCCGTTTAGCTCTGATTGCTACTTTTTTAAAATCTAAGGTGCTAAAAGCTAAAAGAGGACTCTAATATGTTGTTTACTATGGAAAATCAGATAATGTTAGTCCTCCTTAAATTGTGACCTTTGTTTCCTTTTCCCTCCTTTAATGCACTGCCATTAAAAAACAGTATTGCCATAAAACCAGCAGAAGAGTAGCATTCTCTTTTCAATCAAAAATATTTTTCCTTAAAAAGTAGAATTGTTGGTAAAACATGCTGCTGCTATAGTTGGTTTCTTCCTTTCTAAAATTTTTGGTAGAGTGTTTCCAATGATCTGATCTCTCTTTGTATCTTTGGCTTTTACCCAGTCTCTCTTTTGCGAGCCTCTTTAAATTTAATCACCTTATCTTTTCCACTTCTGAGATGGTCAAGCCTGAGTACTCCTTATCTCTCTGTCCCCATAGCTTTCCTTTCAATGCCTCATGTCCCCATGAAGAGTGATCTTTCCATTAAAATGTGTCAGCCTTTGCTGAGATACGCAAAGTTCAGCTGAGTTCCACAAATTATGTAAATTTTCAAAAGTTTGGATCCTTAATGTTTTCTTTGATGGCCAGTTTGTTCTGACTCATTGACTGGAGAAAATTAGGTGAGATATAAGAAATTGGAAGTGTTACTTCCTTTAGATTGGGGTTGATTATCATGAATAAGGAGGTGAACTTTCTAATAAAATAACCCTGATCATTTCCATTTACCTATTTGCCCATTAGCTACCTGTACTCTATGGTTAAAAAAAAAAAGATCTTAGTTCCCCCCTATTAACACATTAATATCATTCAGTCTTAATTGTAGACATAGACTTTCAAAAACTAATGTAACAGAACAAAAGATATCATTAAAAAAATGAGTTTTATGAGAAAGGGAAGAATTCACTTTATTTTAGGACAAAGGAAATGTATTACAATCAGAGGCATTCCGGGTCCTTTGGTTTCATGAATATTCTGTCTTCATGATAATGGACAGCTGTGCTCTCGTGAACTTCTAAAAATCAGCTAACTTTGGTCAGAGCTACAGTTATTAAAGGTAGAGGACAAAAGAAAAAGACTCTCCTTCTGAGTGTGCACTTTCTGTGCAGCATTACTGTAAGCTTTCTCATCAACCCTTTAACTGACATTCACAGTAATGGAATTTATCATCATTCACTCCCTGACACAAAGAGTCCGGAATTAAAAGGACCTGTCCTTCATTGTTAAGTACTGCACAATCCCTTTTAGGATCTTATATGAGGATCCTGCTGGTTCTATTGATATTAGTTTTCTCCTAATGCAAAATTTCTTTCCTCTGTAATTCATGTTAAAGGCACGCAGCATATACTCAAACAGGCAAACCTACCAGTGTCCAGAGAGAATGGACCAAATTAGAGACCCTTTTCAATGAAAGTCCCAGGTGTGAAAAATGCTTGGGACCATAAGCAACTGTATGCTTCAAGAGAACATGGGATTTTATGGTCACTTAAAACTGAAGCTTAATGGAGCCATCCATTCCCTATGGGTGAAACAGAAAAGCCAAGGTCCATGGTAAGATGTAATTGATAAAGATACAAAAGGCTACTAAGGCTTTCAGGGAGGAAGAAATTTTTCTGAAAGAAAAATTTTTCTGACTGATCTAAGAATTAAATTGACATGAGACAGAGTAACAGGAGAAAAGCAAACGGAAGTTTAGTTATAAGTACACTTGGGAGAAACCAAGGAAAACTGTCTTGACAAGACGGAGGAAGCCTTCACTTTAAATATCATCTTCACCTAAAGACAAAAAAGGCTCTGGGGAGTAAAGGTTTGGAATTTCAAAAGGCATTTCACATGGAGATGGAAAACCAAATGTCTGGTAAATAAATGTTTTCTGGGTCATGCACTGACAGTGGGACACAACATGGGCTTTAATCTCTAAGAGTTTTCCACACCACATCTAGCTCATATGCTTTGGCAGATAACTCTGATAACATTTCTGTTTTGGGAGCACACCTTCTATCTAAATTCTTTTAGGCAGTTAAGGCAAAGGTCAAGGTTTCTTTCTTCATCTTTTGTTTCTTAAAAATAATTAGCCTATCTGTCATACGGAGTGAAATAAATCAAAAAGAGAAAAACATCATACGTTAAGGCACATGTATGGAATCTAGAAAGACGGTACAGCTGAGTCTGTTTGTAGGGCAGGAACAGAGACGCATATGTGGAGAACAGAGAGGTGGATGCAGCAGGGGGGAAAGGAGGGTGGGGTGAATTGAAAGAGTAGCATCAGCATAAATACACTACCATGTGGAAAACAAATATCTCGTGGGAAGCTGCCATATAGCACAGGGAGCTCAGTTCAGTGCTCTGTGATAACCTAGACAAGTGGGATCATGGGGTGTATACATAAATACACACACACACACACACACACACACACACACACAGAGAGCTGATTCATGTTGTTGTACAGCAGAAACTAACACAGCATTGTAAAGCAATTATCCTCCAATTAAAAAAATAAATTAATAATCAGCCTAAATTAATCCTTATGCCAAAGTGACACATTTTGGAGTGGCACATTGCACTCTCCCATACTGCTTAAGAAACTGTAGCCCTAACATCATGATTTTAAGACTTAAGACTCACTGGAAAAGACCCTGATGCTAGGAAAGATTGAAGGCAGGAGGAGAAGGGGATGACAGAGGATGAAATGGTTGGATGGCATCACCGACTCAATGGACATGAGTTTGGGTAAACTCCGGAGTGTTGCAGTCCACACGGTCACAAAGAGTCGGACATGACTGAGCGACTGAATTGAACAGAACTGGTAGTTTCTCTCTGTTATTTTTATTACCACCCTGGCTGTTTCTGTTGAAACTTGTTAAAGGAGTAGGGCTTGGGAAACCTGCCTTTTCTTCTACCTAGACTTGGGAAAAGTGGTCTCCAAAGGGCAGTTAATGGTGGCCACTGAAAAGAAACAAGACATAAGCAAACTGAGTCCCTTGAGCTCCCATGGAAGAGGCGATGGATGTGGACTGAGCAATTCTTTGATAGTCTGGGCATCTGCAAGGTCTTTGTGATTCTTTTACACTCATAATTCACTAAGGTAACTGCAAGCACTATGTCAATTCTAATGAAAAAATTTAGAATCATTAGAGGAATAACAGCTTAGCAGAATTAATATTTTACATGACTCATTAAATATTATTTTACCCTTAAGCCCAAGGTCTCAGAATATTGGTCTCACAGGAAAAGAGGGGGGGAAGTATCCTTTGTATCTATTATTTTTGAAATGTCTATTTGGCAAAGTTTTTAGAGTGAGACATGGTTGGGGAAGGAAAGATGCTTTTTTCAATGGCTTTAGTTTTCTTGCTCTTCTAAACAACAATTATTTGACATGGCTAAACATTAAAAATTTAAAAAACCTTTATTTGAAAGGTGACATTGATTAGTGCTACAGGATTCTCTCTGTACATAATCCAAAGATGACAGGACTCTGAATACCACTTGAGACGAATTTACCAAAAAAGAAAAGAACAGTCATTGATTAATCATATTTTTTAAGCAGGAAAAAAACACAATTGTGGATTTATTAATCCTAGAAGAAGAGCAAAAATGGCCATTATGAGAAGAGGATGAAAAGAAACAGACAGAGAGGAAGAGAGAAAAAATGATATTGAAAAAACACTGAAATTCAACTGCAGAATTACTAGGCATCAAATAAACCAATATTATGACTAGATTTATCATAAGACAAAAATATAACCCCCCCCAACATAATTGTTGTGGTACTTAATCTTCTATCATTAAAAATATTTACTTGGCACCCTCCTAACCTGCTAGTAGAAGTGTTAAAATCATTCTGGAGGGTATTTGGCAATATACAGAAAAAGCTTCAGAAACAAAGAAATTCCATTCATTCTAAGATTATTTTCCCTAAAAGAATATGCATATCACCTAAGCATGTTTTACAAAACAAATAAATGTAAATGATCTAAAGTTCTGATAATAGAAAAATTGGTTAAGTAAACTACAATATATCCACAGGACTGAATACTCTGTAATCATTAATGTAGGTTATTAAATCATACGGAAATAGTCACAATAAACTGAATAAAAAATATGGCTCTTCTATAACACTGAGTTTCATAAAAAGCCTTAAGAGTCTAGAAGTCATATACTAACACACTGGAAGGAAGAAATATTCTGAAGGAAGAAATGTTCTGAATGAAGCCTAAAACTACTGTGTGCTGCATTGATTTCCACCAGGTAACGAAGCAACTATGTGCTCAAAAGGAGACCAGAGGAATGAATACATGCTAGATTTTTATCTGTTCATTCAGTATTCATCTACATATTCATCTGTTCATTCACCCATCATATCTGAAGTGCCTTACCACGTGCTAAGCACTGAGCTAGATAACTGCGCTGTGACTTCAGAATGATTAGACAGGATAAACTCAAGGAGAGCTTGGGCATGCCTTGTCCCAGATTCTGAGTCATTTTGTAGGCGATGAGAATTCACTGGTGAATTTTGAGCAGGGAAATGATACAGTTAGATTTTAACATTAGACTACTTTTGTAGCGGTGAAACATAGGAGGATAGGATAAAGTAGGAATGTGGGGATTGGGCTTTGGGGGCATTCCAGTCAGAACAGAGGAGATCCTAAATCAAGGCTGTTGTCTAGAAAATGGAGGCAGGAAACAGATGCAAAAGGCATTTGGGGATTAAAACTGAACTTGGAGACTGAATCTGTAAAAGGGGCAGAAGGAATGGACATAATTTTGGATAAGCCCCAGGTTTTTGGCATGGGTGGGGTAGTGTTTAGCAGAATAGATTAGATAGCATTCTATGGCATTTCATTTGTCTTCAGTGTGCTTAGATATACAAACATATACATATAAAGAATTGATGCATTTGAACTGTGGTGTTGGAGAAGACTCTTGAGAGTCCCTTGGACTGCAAGGAGATCCAACCAGTCCATTCTACAGGAGATCAGCCCTGGGATTTCTTTGGAAGGAATGATGCTGAAGCTGAAACTCCAGTACTTTGGACACCTGATGCGAAGAGTTGATTCATTGGAAAAGACTCTGACGCTGGGAGGGATTGGGGGCAGGAGAAGGGGACGACCCAGGATGAGATGGCTGGATGGCATCATGGACGCGATGGACGTGAGTCTGAGTGAACTCCTGGAGATGGTGATGGACAGGGAGGCCTGGCATGCTGCGATTAATGGGGTCACAAAGAGTCGGACACGACTGAGCTACTGAACTGAACTGAGCTGATAAGCTGGTTCCAATCCTTTTCCAGGGACATTTTCCACTATCTCTGAAAGGGAAAGCATTAGTCACTCAGTCCTGGCAGACTTTGTGACCCTATGGGCTATAGCCCGCCAGGCTCCTCTGTCCATGGAATTCTCCAGGCAAGAATACTGGGGTGGGTTGCCATTTCCTTCTCCAGGGGATTTTCCTAACCCAGGGATTGAATCCAGGTCTCCTGGTTTGAGGCAGATTCTTTACCAACTAAGCCACTCCACTATCCCTAGTTTCCTTTATTGAAGTTAAAGATTTAGGACTGAAGATTAAAATTCTGGCATTTCTGAAGGAAACATAAATGCTGATAAAAATGAAAATGTAGGAAGCACTGACAATGTGCCTAACTCTCGGCTAAGAATTGTGTACATATTACATTGTTCACTTATCACAGAAGTACTACTGTGCAGACACCATCACTTTACAATAACGAAATGAAGCTCTGAGAGATTGTCACTTGCTCAACATTATACAACTAGCAAGTGGCACAGCCAGAATTAAAACTGAAGTTATCAATATTTTTACCTGGATACTCTGAACCACATTGATTATTTTTCTGAAATCTCTGAAATTTTTAGAAATAAGACCTTTCTGAAAACATCACAGATGAACTTTGGAAATCTGAACGGTGGCATGATCTGACAGAAAGATCATCAGACTGTTGGATGAAAGTCTAAACTCCTGGTTTGAATCACAGTCTTGCTGTGTGACCTTGATCAAGACAATTAATAGCTCTGGGCTTTATTTGCTTCATTTGAAAATAAGCCAATTGAATTAGAAGTCACTTCCAAGATGTTATTTATATTTATGACATAAGAAATTTGAAATTCCTTTGTTCATTCACATGGAAGATGATTTCAAAGCACAAAACTGCTCTGTATACGAATGGAATTTACTGATTTCAGACATGGAAATGCTATTTTCTTTGGGCACAGAAAGTTAGGAGAGTGACCTGTGCTGTGTATCCTTATGAATTTTTCAACTCACATTAAATACTTAGATGTTCCCTCAGCCTTCTTAGAATCTCTTGTTTAGTTCATTACTCCATTATCTTAAAGTGAGACCTTAGGTTAAAATAAAGCAGGAGGTTCTGCTCTGACAAACTGCTTCAGGGTCAAAGATAAACATGGTCTCACCTTTATCAAGAAGATTTAAATTAAACTGGTAAATTAGGTATGATCTGAATTAGTTAACCATCTCTGGTTAACAATAATATAAACAGCTACAGAAAGCATGCCTGGGATATTCTCATGGAGGTATATTTGCCTCTAACAATTTGGACTAGTGATGCTTTCAGAAGAAAGGAGATATACTGACTTTCAACATAGCTTAATATTTCAAAATGTCAGTGCTGAAACAACTTTCAATGCCATCTAATCCAATATTTTCTAAATGATGGTCCAAAGATAGATAATCATACACAAGAAGGTTGTCAACAGCCCAAGGCAAAATTAGAAGACTAAGGGTACTGTAGTAAATTTTTATAAAACTATATTTATTCAATTTAAGAAATGTCTTTTTTCTAAAGTTATATACTTCAAACTCAAAATGAATTTTTTTCTTTTATTAAATGATAGTTATAGATAAATTAACTTTTGTTGTTGTTTCGATTCTTTTTGTTTTGTTTACTTGGTAAACTGGGCATTCAGTTCAGTTCAGTTCAGTTGCTCAGTCGTGTCCAACTCTTTGCGACCCCATGGAATGCAGCATGCCAGGCCTCCCTGTCCATCACCAACTCCTGGAGTCCACCCAAACTCATGTCCATCGAGTTTGTGATGCCATCCAGCCATCTCATTCTCTGTCATCCCCTTCTCTTCCTGCCCCAATCCCTCACAGCATCAGAGTCTCTTCCAATGAGTCAACTCTTTGCACGAGGTGGCCAAAGTATTGGAGTTTCCACTTTAGCATCGGTCCTTCCAAAGAACATCCAGGACCAATCTCCTTTAGAAGGGACTGGTTGGATGTCCTAGCAATCCAAGGGACTCTCAAGAGTCTTCTCCAACACCACAGTTCAAAAGCATCAATTCTTCGGTGCTCAGCCTTTTTCATAGTCCAACTCTCATATCCATACATGACCACTGGAAAAACCATAGCCTTGACTAGATAGACCTTTGTTGGCAAAGTAACGTCTCTGCTTTTGAATATGCTGTCTAGGTTGGTCGCAACTTTCCTTCCAAGGAGTAAGTGTCTTTTAATTTCATGGCTGCAATCACCATCTGCAGTGATTCTGGAGCCTAAAAAAATAAAGTCTGACACTGTTTCCACTGTTTCCCCATCTATTTCCCATGAAATGATGGGACTGGATGCCATGATCTTCGTTTTCTGAATGTTGAGCTTTAAGCCAACTTTTTCACTTTCCTCTTTCACTTTCATCAAGAGGCTTTTTAGTTCCTCTTCACTTTCTGCCATAAGGGTGGTGTCATCTGCGTATCTGAGGTTATTGATATTTCTCACTCAGGGATCAAATCCGCATCTCCTGCAACTCCTGCATTGCAAGCAGATTCTTTAACTGTCTTACAAGAAAATAAATACTAAAATGGGAGCCTTTTAAATTGAAAGTAAAAGAAACTAAGTAACCATATGAAAATATATGAAAATATAAAACTCACTGGTAATGGTAAATATATAAAGTCAGATTGTTGTAATATAATTATGGTATGCTTTTAACTCCAGAATATAAGTTTAAAGTAATAGTATTAAAATAACTATAGCTTCAGTAGGTGGTAATGGATGCATAATATAAAAAGATGTGAAGCATGACATCATTAGCATAAAATATGTGGGGAAGAGAAGTCTAGAGCTTTTACATGCAATTGAAAGTAAATTGTTGCTGTCTTAAAATGGACTGTTATGTCTAAGATTTTTATGTAAGCTTCATCATAAACACAAAGAAAAAAGAAAACACCTATAGTAAATACAAAAAACTAATGAGAAAGGAATTAAAACATACAAATAAAGGAAGAATGGATCAAAGAAATCATAAAATGTCAGAAATCAATCAATAAAGTCAAAATAATAAGTCCTTACCTATCAATAATTACTTTAAATGTACATGGATTAAATTCTCCAATCAAAAGAAACAAAGCAACTGAATTTACAGCAAATAAGATCCAACAATGTGTTGCCTACATGATTCACATTAGTTTTAACCACACAAAGGCTGAAATGGAGCCATGGAAAAAGAATTGTTATGCAAATTTTAAGAGAAAGAGAACCTAATTGTCAATACTTACATCAAACAAAATGCATATATATTCAGTCAAAATTAGTCAGAAGAGAAAAAGGCTACTAAATAGTGTTAAAGAGATTGGTTTATCA
>SJYQ01002713.1:604079-614505 GCA_006410935.1 Redunca redunca | reverse complement strand
TTCCATGTCCAGTTCTAACTGTTGCTTCCTGACCTGCATAGACGTTTCTCAAGAGGCAGGTCAGGTGGTCTGGTATTCCCATCTCTTTCAGAATTTTCCATAGTTTATTGTGATCCACACAGTCAAAGGCTTTGGCATAGTCAATAAGGCAGAATTAGATGTTTTTCTGGAACTCTCTTATTTTTTCCATGATCCAGTGGATGTTGGCAGTTTGATCTCTGGTTCCTCTGCCTTTTCTAAAACCAGCTTGAACATCAGGAAGTTCATGGTTCATGTACTGCTGAAGCCTGGCTTGGAGAATTTTGAGCATTACTTTACTAGCGTGTGACATGACTGCAATTGTGCAGTAGTTTGAGCATTCTTTGGCATTGCCTTTCTTTGGGATTGGAATGACAACTGACCTTTTCCAGTCCTGTGGCCACTGCTGAGTTTTCCAAATTTGCTGGCATATTGAGTGCAGCACTTTCACAGCATCATCTTTTAGGATTTGAAATAGCTCAACTGGAATTCTATCACCTCCACTAGCTTTGTTCGTAGTGATGCTTTCTAAGTCCCACTTGACTTCACATTCCAGGATGTCTGGCTCTAGGTGAATGATCACACCATCATGATTATCTTGGTCATCAAAATCTTTTTTGTACAGTTCTTCTGTGTATTCTTGCCACCTCTTCTTAATATCTTCTGCTTCTGTTAGCTCCATACCATTTCCGTACTTTATCAAGCCCATCTTGGCATGAAATGTTCCATTGGTATCTCTATTTTTCTTGAAGAGATCTCTAGTCTTTCCCATTCTGTTCTTTTCCTCTATTTCTTTGCATTGATCGCTGAAGAAGGCTTTCTTATCTCTCCTTGCTATTCTTTGGAACTCTGCATTCAGATGCTTATATCTTTCCTTTTCTCCTTTGCTTTTCACCTCTCTTCTTTTCACACCTATTTGTAAGGCCTCTCCAGACAGCCATTTTGCTTTTTTGCATTTCTTCTCCATGGGGATGGTCTTGATCCCTGTCTCCTGTACAATGTCACGAACCTCTGTCCATAGTTCATCAGGCACTCTCTCAGATCTAGTCCCTTAAGCCTATTTCTCACTTCTACTATATAATCATAAGAGATTTGATTTAGGTCATACCTGAATGGTCTAGTGGCTTTCCCTACTTTCTTCAATTTAAGTCTGAATTTGGTAATAAGGAATTCATGATCTGAGCCACAGTTCAGCTCCCAGTCTTGTTTTTGCTGACTGTGTAGAGCTTCTTCATCTTTGGCTGCAAAGAATATAATCAATCTGATTTCGGTGTTGACATCTGGTGATGTCCATGTGTAGAGTCTTCTCTTGTGTTGTTGGAAGAGGGTGTTTGCTATGACCAGTGCATTCTCTTGGCAAAACTCTATTAGCCTTTGCCCTGCTTCATTCCATATTCCAAGGCCAAATTTGCCTGTATACTCCAGGTGTTTCTTGACTTCCTACTTTTGCATTCCAGTTCCTTATAATGAAAAGGACATCTTTTTGGGGTTACATTGTTTATACTTTCACTATATGGCGAAATCAAAATTTCTGGAAACTACTGGTATAATCTAATCAACAGTCTGATGTTTGAAACCTTCTTTAGTTTTCTGTCAGTCACCTAATCTAATTGAGATGAGGAGGTCAACAGCCATGAGTAATTTCCCTCCATTTTTGGAGTTCTTGATTATGTAGTGCTAGACTACACTACATAGTTTTGAGTAGTTCCACCAAATTGTAATACTTTTATGATACACAATTTTATAAACAAAGTAATGAGAAAAGTTACCTTACTTGCCATAAGTCGTGCATAAAGTGGAGGCTAACCTTAGGTCCCTCATTCTTGAAGCCCATACTCCTACCAAACACAACATACTGCTTTCTGAGTCTTCACTACTGACGTCACAGAAGCCAAGTCCTGTCTTTCTCCCATGTGATTATCTTTCATAAAGTCAAAGGCAACTGTTATGTTTCTCTGAGTTTTCTCTTAGCTAGGATGAATATGGACTATTTCTTTAGTTGTTGCTAATGTGACAAGGTTTCCTCATATTGTTTTACCATGACAGTCTCTTCATGGGGGCTTCCCTGATGGCTCAAATGGTAAATAATGTGCATGTAATGTGGGAGACCCTGGGTTCGATCCCTGAGTTGGGAAGATCCCCTGGAAGAGGTCATAGCAACCCAATCCAGTATCCTTGCCTGGAGAATTCCATGGACAGAGGAGCCTGATGGGCTACAATCCATGGGGTTGCAGAGTCAGACATGACTGAGCTACTAACACACACTCTCTTAATGGATTTCTCACTCTTCATTATCTACAATTTGCATGGGATTAAATGTGGGTTTTTAAAAAATACACGGGCTTAAAAGACAGACCTGGGATTTGAATCTTGACACTGGCATGGACTAGATCTGTAACATATTAAGAGCTGTTTATTTATTGGAATTGAATGCCACTTTCCTCATTGTAAAATGGAGATAACACATCACAACATTACTTATGCAGATTAAACAGAAAAGTTCAATAAATGACTTTTGGTAATTCAATCAGCAGAAAACTAAAACAATGAGTAAGAATATTTGAGTTTTATGTGTACCTGAATTATAATAAGTAAGAATAAAGAACTAACTTGATAAAATTTGCTATTTTCCATAGATGTCTAAGATATCAAATAATGAGAGAAATATATGAAGTTGAAATTTCCTATTCTGAGTCACACCAGGATTCAAGGATCAGTTACAATTAACTTTGTATACGTGTTCTCCATTGATCACTTGATGCATATGCTTTCCTGGAATTGGATTGTTATTCAAACATGGCAAATTAAACTTCCAATTTAACAATTCAAACCATCCGGCTGACAAATGAGACTGTGAGGCTGATTTACTCTAGGTGAGATTCTGGCTCCCAGGCATAAACGAGACTCTCTTTGTTTTCAAGAGTAGCCTGGTGGCTCAGGTGGCAAAAACCTATGACTTATCTCATTCTGTAACAATCACCAGGCATCTCCACTCACAGGATGCTAATCCTTATGGTACTCAGGAGTGAGTCACTTATGGATGACTGGTGAAGTCACTCTTTCTTCATGACCATTAAGGACTGGTTTAGTACCCAAATAAAGTACTTTTGTTGAAGTAGCCTTTACTTGGCCTCTCATTCTGCTGATAGAAAGATAGATAGATAGACAGACAGACAGATAAATGATAGAGATAAATAGATGATCGATAATTAGGTGGCGTAGATTTTATAAACTGGCCTTCAGGCTTTCTTTTTGAACTAATCACACCAAGTAAAACTTCTTATTAAAAAGAATTTTTTTTTAATGCCCAATTTTCACTAGTAAAGCTCATTAACAATTGCTAGGAAATAAAAATAAAGTTTGGATAATAAAGTCTACCTGCTTTTCTTCTTTTCTTTGTGCTTTGTCTAGTTTCACTTGCTCCCAGGGTATGGCTGTAGAGACCTTACACCCCAGCACTTTGGACAGAATTCCTAGTGCAAAATGGCTGCTTCCAATACCTCAGCTTGGTGTGTTATATGCAAAGCTCTGGGTGGGGCTCTGTGATCTGAGCATGTGTCTGCCCCACGTAAACTCTACCCACTGCCTGATGATAAAAGCCCTAAAAAGCAGCTTTGACAATGGCCTGTCCAGAGAGTATGTGCTCTAGAGCATCAGGTCACACCTCTCCATTCTTTGAACCAAACTCAATCTCATTCTACTGGCTTGAAAGGCAGTGGACAGGAGAACCCTTATTGCGGCCAGATTCAAAAGTGTTGGTAACATAATTACACAAAGATTATGCTACTATGCACTTACATTTGGCAATCAGATAGACCTGGGATCAAATTTTGGCTTTTATATTCATTTACTCATTACCTTGGGTATGTAACTTATACCTTGGATGGATAACTTAATCACTCTGAGCTTCAGTTTTATCACTTGGGAAGTTAAAAATATAACATGTATTCTTTAGGACAGTTTTAAAGTTTAGGGGTAATTAATAAAGTTCTCAACTGTCCACTGACAAATGGTGGACACACAGTAAATGGTAGCTTCCATGAAAACTGGACTAATCTCTGTTATGTTCTGTGTCTCTTCCTTTAGCAGCTGTAGTTTCTAGAGTATCTAGGGTGTTCAAATATAGTCAGATCACAGTCACTTGGGGCATTTTATTAGTTTTATGTGGTCAGACAACTGTCTGGGAGAGAGAAATGTGATGCTTCAAACTTTTACCACCTCAAACTCCCATATCCTCATTGCATAGCTATAGAGGTCATTCTTGAATCTAACTTTCCTGGAATCTTATATTATTTGCAGTACATTATCCTTGGGAAACAGAACCAGCACCTGTGAGTAATTTCTAACCACCTTAGATTTCCAAAAACCGTACTGTTAACTCATTTTTTAAAAACTACAATATATTTAACTCATAGCAGAAGGAAACCAAGAATAAGAAAAGATAGTTCAAAATATGAAACCACCTTAATAAAAGAAAGTCTATATGCCAATGTCAGGGCATTCAAGCTATTCTACGTTTAGCTGTTAAAGCCCCAGAGGGAAAACTTGGACGAATTGCTGAATGTTCTTGCTTGCTTGCATGATTTGCTTCATTGTTTTAATATTAAGCCTCATGACCTTAAAGAATGTTTAGAAAATCTTCCTCCCATTCCCTATTGTGTCCTCAGCAGTCACCATATAACAAGGTTCAATTATTAATATTCAGCAGTGTGCTATGAGCACAGCAGAATTATAAACAAACATGCATACAAAGAGATTCCATAATTCATTTCCAACAACTAAATGCCTTCCATCTCCAGGATTCTTTGTTGCTTGGTCCATAACCATATTTCTCTATTTATCAGAGGCTCTTAAGCACCTGTTATGAAAACAGCACATCACTGTTTTGATCAGTGGAGTTACCACTGTGGGAAGACAGGAGGCATGAGAAAAGACAATGTTATTCTCAGATTATTGAACCTTTTATTTTTCTTTATTTTTACTTGCAAGTGTTTAGCTTCCACAAAAGTACTCCATTTGTATTTTCCAGAAATATACAAAAGGGAATTTTCTGAGGCCTTTTCTAGAGGTATATAAAACTGTCGAAGAGATTTCTAACACTAAAATTAACATTATCATAATTAGTTTGTAAAAAGTAAATTAAGAAAGTGCCAAAACAGCCTCTTGCTGACTTTATACCTCTGTAAAATGCAGCAAACCTGACATGTACAGCCTGTCTGTGGGGTAATCTGCCTTACTTTGCTCCCAGGGCTGCTCGAGTTAAGGACTTAATGTGTCAGCAATTCTTTTATCAGCTCTTAACTTCCAGATTAGTAACTTTTCACAAGCAATCATGAATATTCACTGAAGATTGAAATTGGGCAAATCAAGCCCCAGGGAGTACTATACTAGTGTTTGTATGGATGATAGCTTTGAAATGAAGATAATGTTAACTGGGTTTCGGTAAAATATGCAATTTATCCAAAAGGTTAAACAACAAAATCCTAATCTACATCATCACTCTTAAGCTTGCAAGAGTAAAGAACACTGGTGAGGGTGTAGGAGGATCTGAATTAAAACACTGCCTCTTCTATTTATTAGCTTGAATACTACTTTGGGCAAGTCACTTAAGTCTCTCCAAACCTGCTTCCTCTTGTCTAAAAGTGGACAAGATTTCTTAAATTTTAAATATTGGACTAGTGACTTAATTGCTCAGAAATCTAGTTTCTTAATCTGTAAAATGGGAATAATTTTAGACAATAATTCTTGTCTTACTTGTCACCTCAAAATTGTTAAACAAGTGGTGCATTTAGTCCACTTTGAGCAAAGGTTCTAACCAAAAAGTTGTTGCTTATATCTGAGCTCAGGTAGTTAGTAAAATAATGTGTATTATGTTAAACATTATTTTTGAGTGATGTGGTTCTATCAATCTAATCATTATAGGGTACAGCAAGGAGTTGTGAAGTTGGTGTAGCTAGTCCTTGGGTTTCAATCTACATCATCTTTTCTTATCACTTCTGCTTTTGTGCTATCTTTCTCTTTATATTCCAGTTCTGGCTGGTAAGAGTTAATATCAGGTCTGAGTTGGTTCCAGAGAACACTCAGGCTCTGCAACTGCACTTGTTCAAAGTTCACCATCTAGGCTTGTGGACTTTTTTGTGGCTATAGTACAACTTTTAAACAAAGTTCCTATTAGCAGAAATTCATAAATTCAAAAATCACCAAAAAGGGGCTATTGCCCTGTGAGAAGTTAGAAGGACTCACTCTGTCTGCTATGGAGAGATTGCTTTTACAAACATCTCTTGTTTTAAAAATGGGAAAGAAATATATTTCAGGGAAATGCTCCCTGAAAAGAACTTCCCCATTACCTGAATATCTTGTGCCCAAGGCTGCACAGGCTACGATAAAAGCTTTCCATTTGGGATATAAGATTTCCCTGACTCTGGGTTACAAATGGGCTTTTAGAATGATTAAACAGGGCACAAAACTGATAGAAGGTTAGGAGCTCTGTTTCTTACTCATGTAAGAAGAGACTCGAGAGGCTCTTTCTTACTGAAGCCTAAGTTCACCTCTTCTCCTCTTGGCTCCCATCAGCACTAACATACTCTTCATTTCTATTCTTCCCATACCCTATCTTGATTGTTTGCTGCCTGTTTCCCCTACCAGACGGACATACTTATGGACTTATGGAATTGTTAGGGGAAGCACACTGATTGAAACCGCCCACCCTGGCCAGGCACCATAGTAACCATTTGCATGAGTTGTTTTATGACAGGAGATCCTGATAAGGAATACAGAACTAATAAGCCACCACCAACCGGAAGAGTTCGGGAAAGGTCTAAAGGAGACACTGCGTGTCCATCCACTTCCCAGAATCCCTCTTGCTAGCACCCATCTTGGCTGAGTGATGTGTGCGCCACCAGGAAAGACTCTGAATTAGAGTGACTGGCCAAAAACCACCCGGAAACTAATCCCAACTTCCCATACACTATCTTGATTGTTTGCTGCCTGTTTCCCCTACCAGACTGAAATGCTTATGGAATGACTGTGTTTTCTTTATCAGATATGTTTGGTGTTTGGTGTGGTAAGCTGAACACACAGTGGGCACTCACTAAATGTTTATTGATTGTTTCACAAGCACAGATTCTTAATACCTGCAGAAGGCATGAATCTAAAGATCCTAAAGCATATCTTGTTTTGAAAAATTCAATTCTGACACATGCTTGTATCTTGCAGTTTGCTGCTCATGCCCCGTCTCTGAAATGCAGTGCAGAATTATATATCCTGCTCGAGATTTTACTGTATATGATTTTCAAACATAGCACAGTGGTAAGTGTACTCTACAATGCAAATCCAATAATTAAGTTGAGCATGCTGCAAAGCTGACAATGTCTTTCAAAACAGATTTTCTAGAAAGTAGGCCTGTCTTATATTTTTTCCTCCTAATTTTCATTCTACCCAGACAGACTTTGTGAGAAGTAACTTTTTCTTCATTATGGGTGCTTTATTTTTTCTTATTCTTCCCCTAAGACAGGTCATTACTAACCATCTAATGAGCTATTCTTTATATAAATTCATATGGAAGCAGCACAAAGTACACCCTGTTAAGGTTCACTACATAATATATGCCCCTAAAAAAACAACGTGATATAATAAATGCGGAGACAGCCTTGGAACTGAATATTACCTAATATATGGTTTACATTTTCAAAAAATAGGGCTGGTTTATGATGCTAAGGACTCACCTCTCCCTTGGACTTGTTCCATAGAGCCCAGGCCTGTCTCCAAAAGTGCAGGTGTTCTATGTGTACAAGAACAAGTGCATGGAGTTTGCATGTGTAGCCCACCATACTAATGAGAAGGCAGAGAGTATCCTTAAATAATTAACTTCTGTATTAGATCTGCAGATGTTACAGTCTCACACATGCAGGGCATGCTTGCATAGCACAAAGCAGGGGTGTCTGGAGGAAATTGCTCATCTATCAGGGAAGTATTGCATAATTGATTAAAATAATCTTGGGAAGCTGGCACAGCATTCTGCTCTGCATTTGCCAATGGCTGAGCCCGAGACTGGGACGCATTTTGAAGTCTGGTTTTGTTTGAATTCATTATCAAATATTCATTTGAATACTTACCCTATCAGTCACTGCCCAAAGGTTAGTGTGCATATGAGTTTTTTAGCATCTTGTTAGCAATGCAAATATTCAGACTTAACTCCCAGAAACTCTGGTTCTGGTTTGGTGGGGCCTGGAAGTCTACATAAGCCAAAAAGCGGACCTCAGACCAGCAATCATCAGAGCCCACTTAAAAACTGCTGTCGACTGAAAGTGCCTTCCCAGATTCATGCTGAAGTTTAGTCCCCACCGTGATGGTTTGGTATCTTTAGGAGATTGTTAGGTCATGACAGTGGAGCCTTCATGAATGAGATTAATGTCCTTATTAGGAAATTCCAGAGAGCTCCTTAACCACTCCTACCATGTAGGAACAAAGGAAAAATATAGCTCTCTGTGAACCAAAAGCAGCTTCTCACCAGACGCTGACCACTAATGACCACCATATCTGATTTTATGGAACTTTATGGTATTTGTAATAGAGGTATTAGGTGAAGACAGGCAAGTAAATAGGCAGTTACAATCAGTACAGTACCCTGGAGAAGGAAATGGCAATCCACTCCAGTATTCTTGCCTGGAGAATCCCATGAACAGAGGAGCCTGGCAAGCTATAGTCCATGGGGCTGCAGACAGTTGGACAGGACTGAGCAAGCAACACACACATTAAGTACAGTAAGTGCTGTGAGATGGAAAGACCTTTAGCAGGAGCACCTAACCCAGACTTAGGAAAGTCAAAGAAGAATTCTAAGAAAAACCAGTAACTTCAGAAGGATGAGTATAACCAAAACAGCATTATAAAGTAATTGTCTTTCACTTAAAATAAACTTTAAAGAATTAAAATTAAAAAGGAGTAAAAATATAGTTGAATAAAAGAGGAACTAGGACAGAGACTGACATGAGGTTAGACCCAAAAATACCTAAAGTCAAAGCATGCTTGGGAATCTAGCTGAAAATACCTGAATTACAGAGTATTGGGAAAAGCAGCGATTGGCAAAGCGGGAGAAGGAAACATTGTTCAAACCAGGAAGAGCCTCAGAAATTTCATTAATGAGTGTGTACTTAATCACAAGAACAGTCTCATTTGTGAGACTTGAAAAACATCCCTGGTTGAAATGTGAAAGATGGGCTCTGGTGGGGATGACAGTATTGTATTTGCAAGGCAATTCCCAAATTTTACACCATATCAACAGTGTAGTCATTACTCTGCTTCACAAATGAAGAAACTAACATTTTAGAAAAGCTGAGTACCTTCACAAAGACTGCTGGGAAGAGGGAGTAGAAGAGATTCAAAACCTGAAATGTGTCTTCTTTGAAGTTCATGCTCTATTCACATTAAGATGTCATCTCCAGATCGTTCAGGAATATAATAGCATAGGAAGTGCTTCTTTGATGATGCATTTACAACCTATCCTCTTCAGCAAAGGCATGATTTTAATTCTCAGAGAAATCACAGAATTGTTTAAACTTGACAGCTGACCTCATTCACCACAGGCGATGGGTCAGTGTTTGAATGGGTTGAGGTGATCGTCTCCGATTGCCTTCTTGGTTTCTGCAGGTCACAGGGTAGGCACAAGAGTGCTCTTCATGAGAGAATCTCTAAGGGGGAAATGAGTTTGTAATGAGTACTGCTTCAAGTGAGCAGGGAGCTTTTCTTCCTTGTCAGAAATACCTGCTCGGTCTAGGAACTAAAGACCAGCTTGTGTTGCTCCTGCCTCTAATGGCTTAAAATAGTAAGAGGCTAGAATAAACAAAGGCACTTGGATCTGACAAGGCAGCAAAGGGGATGGCTCACTTCCATGCCCGCTCTGGTTCCACAACCCAAGGATAAGATAGAATTAGGGGAAATTTCCATATATCACATTGCCATCTTGCCTAAGGGTGATTTTTAAAATTGTTGCTCTTGGGTGTGTCATTTGTTGAAATACATAGTCCAAGACTGTCTTTCACTCAAGACTCAAGTTGTTCCCAGAAGCTGCCTTTGAATTGAAGTGCTAGTTCTCAGATTCTGCAATTGCCTTCCTCTGGTTCTGACCAGGGACCTAAGATAATAATGTTGGGCAGTGCCTAGTGTTTGGTTATTTTTGATATCTTAAAATAACTACTAATTAAACTTTTCTTTGGCATGATCTTAATAATGTTTGTTTTGGCTCTTAACTAAGTTAAAATGCACAACATAATTCATTTGTTGAAATTTTGCCACAAATTTTAAATTTAAAACAATATATTATAAATAAGGCTTTTCTATGTGCAAATAAGAAAGAATTTGCAGGATGTTTACATAATAATGATATTTAAATAATTATTGTCTTCAGGGTAGG
>SJYQ01002713.1:583391-604060 GCA_006410935.1 Redunca redunca | reverse complement strand
TGTTAGTTGAACAAATGAATGACCTAATTGTTAGTAAGAGTGATAATAACACTTTTATATATTTTTTCTGCTTAAAGAACAATTTATTGAATAGAGGTAATCTCATTTTTAACCTTATTTAAACATTTCAAATATTCTGTAAGGTAGGCAGGATTTATTTCATTACCCATCAGAGAAAACACTGCATTTGATGATGAATGAAAAGAACTTTGAATATAGCTCTTTACACAGTCCCTCCACTGCAGCAGGCAAGATCTCCAGCTTTGAAGAACAGGGCTTGCTTTAAGAAAAGCTGTGAAATAGATATAGTCCTCTTTACCCACTTCACCCTCCCATTCTCACACCCTTCTTTGCCTTGGGGGTACCCACTAAAGCCTGTGTGAAGCCCTCAGAGTCTGCTTGTCCTTTACCTATCCTCTCCTCCAAACCTGTTCTCAGGAAGAATCTGAGAAACAGTTATACAGAATCATAGATTAATAGTGACCCCTTTTGGAAGGTTTTGTTTTTACCAGGGTATATTACAGAATCTGAGACTGTTCGTTATCTTTCTAGCCCTTAAAATGCAGTATCTTTGTCCAATGTCAAATGCAAGGAGCTCATGAGAGCCAGTACAGCTGTGGCCAATATCCCTAGGACAGGTACTAGCCCGTATTGCTCTTCAGCTTGTCTCCTTGACCCACTATTACAGTGCATCCACCCTCTGACATCACAATATGGATCCTGCTATGTGATTTGTCGGGCCCTACATGGGAAACCTTGAAAAAGAAAAAGGCTAGCATTGCAGATGGAAACTACGATGGCGCCTGGCGGAAGAGATGGGGGCGTAGTCTATGTTGTCTGTCAAAACTTCTGATTGGCTCTCTTGATTTCTGTGCACGTGGACAGCGCGTGATCACCATAGACTCCTGTTATAATGATGGCACATGACGATTTGACCTTTAACGTGATTGGTGTAACTATGGAAAGTCCCTTGCAAATCCCTCCCCACTTGCCTTTATAAGCAGGGAGTTTGTTACAATAAAGCGGAACCGCACTAGACGGAACCCCTGTTGCGTCTGATTGTCTCTCACTCGCCGAGGGGCTGGGTTGGCAGACAGCAGGCTCACCTTTCCTTGGGACCCCTCAGCTCTCTGCTGAGGGAAGTTCCACTGCCTCTCTCTCTTTCTGCGGAGCGCTCCCCGAAGTGATTCAAGAGTTTTCTATTTTTAATCTAGAAAGATGGTACCAATGAACCTATTTACAGGGCAGCAGTGGAGACCCAGACATAGAGAATAGACTTGTGGGCACAGGGGGTCGAAGGAGAGGGTGAGATGAATAGAGATAGTAGCATGGAAACACATATATTACCATATGTAAAACTGATAGCCTGTGGGAATTTGCTATATGACTTAGGCAACTCAAACCGGGGTTCTGTGACAACCTAGAGGAGTGGGTGGAGAAGGAAATGGCAACCCACTCTAGTATTCTTGCCTAGAGAATCCTGTAGACAGAGGAGCCTGGTGGGCTGCTGTCCATAGGGTCGCAGAGAGTCAGACACGACTGAAGCGACTTAGCATGCATGCTAGAATTGGAGAAGGAAATGGCAGCCCACTCCAGTATTCTTGCCTGGAGAATCCCAGGGACAGAGGAGCCTGGTGGACTGCTGTCTTTGGGGTCGCACAGAGTCGAACACGACTGAAGCAACTTAGCAGCAGCAGCAGCTGAGGAGTGGGATGGTGTGGGAGGTGGGAGGGAGGTACAGAGGGAGGGGAGGGGACATATGTACACCTATGGCTGACTCATGTTGATATATGGCAGAAACCAACATAAAATAGTAAAGCAATGATCTTTCAGTTAAAAATACATAATTTTTTTAAGAGAGCTTTCTATTTTTATCAACTGTATATTATTCTCTAGCTTGTACCCCTGCCTCTTAGACAGGCTAGTCCCATTATTAGTAAATGGCTATCAGATACGGACCATCACTCCTAACAGTAGGATTTCTAGCAGCACCAGAGGGTTTTACAGAAATGAAAGGATATTCTAGAATTCCAGAAATCACATTTGTTCAGCCTCTGCTTATAGTTTAACAGCTACAACCTACTTATCAGAGTTGATTTTTTCATTGAAGTAGAGGACATTAAAACTATGTTTAAAATGTTGTATAAGCTTTTTCACAAGCTTTTTAGAAATCAACCTCTGCTCATCCCTACACACCACCCCTATTTTCAACTCCCTTAGTCCAAATACCACAGCATCCTCAGTACACAAGAGGCAACCCCCGTTAGCTGACCTAAATAGGAAGATCATAAAACACCATGCTGCTGCTGCTATGTCACTTCAGTCGTGTCCGACTCTGTGCGGCCCCATAGACAGCAGCCTACCAGGCTCCCCCGTCCCTGGTTTCTCCAGGCAAGAACACTGGAGTGGGTTGCCATTTCTTTCTCCAATGCATGAAATTGAAAAGTGAAAGTGAAGTCGCTCAATTGTGTCCAACTCCTTGCGACCCCATGGACTGCAGCCTTCCAGGCTCCTCCATTCATGGGATTTTCCAGGCAAGGGTACTGGAGTGGGGTGCCATTGCCTTCTCCAATAAAACACCATGCCTTCCAGTATTTTCTAACTTTTGAACGTACAGACTTTCAGAAATGAGATATCTACCTAACACCCTTTTCCCCTGCCAAAATTTCTGGAGCCAATGTCAACTTAAAAAACATTCAAAACCTAAAAGTTGAGAGTTATGTATTATTTGGTGGGAATTTTTATGACTTTAAGCCCAGGAGATAGCATATCAAGTAATCCTGAGAGAACTGCTCCAAGGAGGTGAGGAGAGGAGCCAGCTTATACAGAAGTTCTGCCACAAATGGCAAGTACTATGAACATCAAAAGATTATTGTTAATTGAAGAAAACCAAATATCCCAAGTTAAGAAATTAAGTGATTTTCTATTCATGGGAAGATGCAAGAGTCTGGGCTCACAGAAATCACCCCTTTAATATGCATTTCAGCTATCCTGGGGCCAGATCTTTAGTCACTAAGTCCTGTCCAACTCTTTGCAACACCATGGACTGCAGCAGGCCAGGCTTCCCTGTCCTTCACTGTTACTCTGAGTTTGTTCAAACTCATGCCCATTGGGTAAGTGATGCTATCTTACCATCTCATCCTCTGCTGTTTTCTTTTCCTTTAGTCCTCAATCTTTCCCAGCAAGAGGGCCTCTTCCAATGAGTCAGTCCTTCACATCAGGTGGCCAAAGTATTGGAGCTTCAGCTTCAGCATCAGTTCTTCCAGTGAATATTCATGGTTGATTTCCCTTAGGATTGACTGGTTTGATCTTCTTGCTGTCCAAGGGACTCCCGAGAGTATTCTCCAGCATCACGATTCAAAAGCATAAATTCTTCAGCATTCAACCTTCTTTATGGCCCAACTCTCATATCCATACATAACTACTGGAGAAACCATAGCTTTGACTATATGGATCTTTGTCGGCAAAGTGACATCTCTGCTTTTTAATATGCTGTCTAGGTTAACACACTTACCTGGAAAATCCTATGGATGGAGGAGCCTGGTGGGCTGCAGTCCATGGGGTTGCTAAGAGTCGGACACGACTGAGCGACTTCACTTTCACTTTTCACTTTCATGCATTGCAGAAGGAAATGGCAACCCACTACAGTGTTCTTGCCTGGAGCATCCCAGGGACGGCGGAGCCTTGTGGGCTGCCGTCTATGAGGTTTCACAGAGTCGGACACGAATGAAGCGACTTAGCAGCAGCTAGGTTTATCACAGCTTTTCTTCCAGGAATCATGTGTCTTAATTTTGTGGTTGTAATCACTGTCTGCAGGAATTTTGGAGCCCATGAAAATGAAATCTGTCACTGGTTTCACTTTTTCCCCATCTATTTTCCATGAAATGATGGGACTAGAGGCCATGATCTTAATTTACTTTGAATGTTGAGTTTTAAGCAAGCTTTTCCCCTCTCATCAAGGTTCTTTATTTCCTCTTCATTTTCTGCCATTAAAGCGGTATTATCTGCATATCTAAAGCTGTTGATATTTCTACTGGCACCTTGATTCAAACTTGAGATTCATCCAGCCTGGCATTTTGCATGATGTATCTTGTATTTTTCATATTCTGAGCTCTGTTGGGGCTTACTGAAAGGAATAACTACAGTGTGATGGCTGCTGAAATGCAGGTATTCTCCTTCCTGAGTGCCCTTCAGTTCAGTTCAGTCGCTCTGTTGTGTCCGACTCTTTGTGATCCCATGAATTGCAGCACGCCAGGCCTCCCTGTCCATCACCAACTCCCAGAGTTCACCCAAACTCTTGTTCATCAAGTCGATGATGCCATCCAGCCATCTCATCCTCGGTCGTCCCCTTCTCCTCCTGCCCCCAATCTCTCCCAGCATCAGAGTCTTTTCCAGTGAGTCGACTCTTTGCATGAGGTGGCCAAAGTATTGCAGTTTCAGCTTTAGAATCAGTCCTTCCAAAGAACACCCAGGACTGATCTCCTTTAGAATGGATTGGTTGGATCTCCTTGCAGTCCAAGGGACTCTCAGGAGTCTTCTCCCCACAGTTCAAAAGCATCAATTCTTCAGCACTCAGCTTTCTTCACAGTCCAACTTTCACATCCATACATGACCACTGGAAAAACCATAGCCTTGACTAGACAGACCTTTGTTGGCAAAGTAACGTCTCTGCTTTTCAATATGCTATCTAGGTTGGTCATAACAGTAAGTGTCTTTTAATTTCATGGCTGCAATCAATCTCTGCAGTGATTTGGGAGACCAGAAAAATAAAGTCTGACACTGTTTCCACTGTTTCCCCACCAATTTGCCATGAAGTGATGGGACCAGATGTCATGATCTTCATTTTCTGAATGTTGAGCTTTAAGCCAACTTTTTCACTCTCCTCTTTCACTTTCATCAAGAGGCTTTTTAGTTCCTCTTCACTTTCTGCCATAAGGGTGATGTCATCTGCATATCTGAGGTGATTGATATTTCTCCCGGCAATCTTGATTCCAGCTTGTGTTTCTTCCAGTCCAGCGTTTCTCATGATGTCCTCTGCCTATAAGTTAAATAAACAGGGTGACAATATACAGCCTTGACGTACTCCTTTTCCTATTTGGAACCAGTCTGTTGTTCCATGTCCAGTTCTAACTGTTGCTTCCTGACCTGCATATAGGTTTCTCAAGAGGCAGGTTAGGTGGTCTGGTATTCCCATCTTTTTCAGAATTTTCCACAGTTTATTGTGATCCACACATCAAAGACTTTGGCATAGTCAGTAAAGCAGAAGTAGATGTTTTTCTGAAACTCTCTTGCTTTTTCCATGATCCAGCGGATGTTGGCAATTTGATCTCTGGTTCTCTTACAACTCACCAACTCACATTGGAGGTCTGCAATCACTGAGGATTGTGGCATACTTGTTCACTCATATAGCAGGAATTATTCCATTTTTCATCAAGTACCCGATTTATTTGATTATTTTCTTTCTTTTTTCACATACACTCTAGTTTGACAATACTGATTCAATTACTGATAATGCCAAAAGCAGTCAATAAACTGAATTTTGAGATGGAATATATGAAAAAATGAAGCCTAGCACAAAAGCTTCAAAATGCACCATTTTTATCACAAAGAAAAAATTGAGATGCAAAGACAGTTTACAAAAGTTACGTGTTTGGGGGGAAGTGATTGAACAATGAGTGATGACAAAAAATACACAAAATATGTACACAATCATACTTAAGACTTGGGAAAAACTGCTCTTTTTATTGGGACTGAGAATTGTGACTAAAGATATATGTAATTAGGACAGAAAAATAACCCCTCTATAAAAACTACTGATTTATGGCCCTGAGGAGCGTCTATCAAAGTCATTAATTTTAGAATATGACCTGATCTTCCCCTTCAGACTATGTAGATTTGTTTTGTTTGCCTATAAGTTTTGCCATGAGCCAATTTAATCGTCCCAACCACTTGTCCCAACATTCAAACAACAACAACAACAACAAAAAAGATGTCCTTTTCATCATAGGGGACTGGAATGAAAAGGAGAAAGTAAAGAGATATCTAGAGTAACAGGCAAGTTTGGCCTTGGAGTACAAAATGAAGCAGATCAAAGGCTAAAACAGTTTTGCCAAGAGAACAGAGTGGTCATAGCAAACACCCTCTTCCAACAACACAAGAGAAGACTCTACACATGGTCATCAAAGATGGTCAATACTGAAATCAGATGATTATATTCTTTGCAGTCAATGATAGCGAAGCAATATACAGTCAGCAAAAGAAAGACCAGGAGATGACTGTGGCTCAGATCATGAACTTCTTATTGCAAAATTCAGACTTAAATTGAAGTAGGGAAAACCACTAGGCCATTCAGGAATGACCTATATCAAATCCCTTGCATTATACAGAGGAAATGACAAATAGATAAAGGGATTAGATTTGATAGACAGAGTGCCTAAAGAACTATGGATGGAGGTTCATGACATTGTACAGGAGGTGACAATCAAAGCCATCCCCAACAAGATGGCAGAGGAGTAGGTGGATGTGGAGTGCATCTCTCTCCACAGATACATCAGGAATATACCTTCAGACACAGAAGTGCATGCAGAACACCAGCTGAGAGCAGAGAGGAGTACCTGACCAGTGGAAAAGAATATATAGACCCACGCAAAACTTGAGATCAAGCCCTGAGCTTTTGGATTAGGACCACTGACTTCAAGACCCTAGACTACTAGGGAAATAACCCTAGGGAGTATCAAATAGTGAGAACTCACACAAAGGAAACCACTAGAATACAAGACCCAGAATCACCCAACCACCAGTAGCACCCTGTGCAGGACACCTCATCTAAAGAAAAAAACAAACAAACACACAAACCAAATCATCAGCAGACAGGATTACCACCTCATTCAGCCTTGTCCATCAGAGGAAAAACAAACAAACAAAAACTCAGCACAAATCTCACCCTATAAGAAGCTTACTGGACCAACCTTAGGAGGACCAAAAGGAAGAAAGAATATAACCTTGAAGCTTGGGAAAAGGAGACCTCAAACACAATAAATTTTAAAAAATAATATGAAAAGGCAGAGAAATACACAAATGAAGGAACAAACTAGAAGCACAGAAGTCCAAATAAGTGAAGAGGAAACAGGAAAATTACCTGGAAAAGAATTCAGAATAATGATAGTTAAGATGATCAAAAACCTTGAAAACAAAATGGAGAAAATGCAAGAATCAATTAACAAAGACCTAGAAGAATTAAAGAATAAACATACAGAGACAAACAACACAATTACTGAAATTAAAAATATGCTAGAAAGAATCAATAGCAGAATACCTGAAGCAGAAGAATGAATCAATGAGCTGGAAGATAAAAATGGTGGAAATAACTTCTCAAGAGCAGAATAAAGTAAAAAGAATGAAGAGAACTGAGGATAGTCTCAGAGACCTCTGGGACAATATCAAATGCAGCTACATTCAAATTATAGGGGTCCCAGAAGAAGAAGCAGAGAAGGCAATGGCACCCTCCTCCAGTACTCCTGCCTGGAAAATCCCATGGATGAGGAGCCTGGAGGGCTGCAGCCCATGGGGTTGCTGAGGGTCAGACACGACTGAGAGACTTCACTTTCACTTTTTACTTTCATGCATTGGAGAAGGAAATGGCAACCCACTCCAGCATTCTTGCCTGGAGAATCCCAGGGACGGGGAGCCTGGTGGGCTGCCATCTATGGGGTCACACAGAGTCAGACATGACTAAAGTGACTTAGCAGCAGCAGCAGCAGAAGAAGAAGAGAAAAAGAAAGGGTTTGAGAAAATTTTTGAAGAGATTATAGTTGAAAATTTCCCAAACATGGAAAAGGAAATAGTCAATCAAGTCCAAGAGGCAGAAAGAGTCCCATGCAGGAGAAACCCAAGGAGAAACACACCAAGACACATACTAATCAAACTAACAAAGACTAAACAAAAAGAAAGAATAATAAAAGCAGCAAGGGAGAAGCAACAAGTAACATACAAGGGAAACCCTATATGCTTAACAGCTGATCTTTCAGCAGAAACTCTGCAGGCCAGAAGGGAATGGCAGGATATATTTAAAGTGCTAAAAGGGAGAAATCTACAACCAAGATTACTGTACCCAGCAAGGATCTCATTTAAAATTGATGGAGAAATAAAAATCTTTTCAGACAAGCAAAAGTTAAGAGAATTCAGTACCACGAAACCAGCTTTACAACAAATGTTAAACAGACTTATATAGTCAAGAAATACAAGAGAAGAAAAAAGATCTACAAAATCAACCCCAAACAATTAAGAAAATGGCAATAGGAACATATATATCAATAATTACTTTAAATGTAAATGTATTAAATGCTCTAACCAAAAGACACAGACTGGCTGAATGGATATAAAAACAAGACCTATATATATATGCTGTCTACAAGAAACCCACTTCTGACCTAAAGACATATATAGACTGAAAGTGAGAGGATGGAAAAATATCTTCCATGCAAATGGGAAACAAAAGAAAGCTGGAGTAGCAATCCTCATCTCATACAAAATAGACCTTAAAACAAATAATATTACAAGAGATAAGGAATAACACTACATAATGACAAAGGGATCAATCCAAGAGGAAGACATAACAATTGTAAATATCTATGCATCCAACATAGAAGCATCTCAATACATAAGAGAAACACTAACAGACATAAAAGGAGAAATTGACATTAACACAGTAATAGTAAGAGTCTTTAACACCCCGCTCACACCAAGGGACAGATCATCAAAACAGAAAATTGATAAGAAAACACAAGTTTTAAATGATACATTAGTTGAGAAGGATCTCATTGATATCTTTAGGACATTCCACGCAAATGCAAGATACACCTTCTTCTCAAGTGCACATGAAACATTCTCCAGGACAGACCACATCTTGGGAAACAAATCAAACATCAGTAAATTTAAGGAAATTGAAATCATATCAAGCATCTTCTTTGAACACAACACTATGAGACTAGATATCAATTACAAAAAAACAAATGTAAGAAACCCAAACACAATGTGATTAAACAACATGTTTCTAAATAACCAACAGGTTCTGATGTAAGATCAGAAACTATAAAACTCTTAGAGGAAAATATAGGCAGAACACTCGATGACATAAATCAAAGCAAGATCCTCTATGAACCATCTTCTAGAGTCATGGAAATAAAAACAGAAGTAAACAAGTGGGACCTGACTAAACTTAAAAGCTTTTGCACAGCAAAGAAAACTATAAGCAAGGTGAAAAGACAACCCTCAGAATGGGAGAAAATAATAGCAAATGAAACTGACAAAGTATTAATCTCCAAAATATACAAGCAACTCATACAACTCAATGCCAGAAAAACAAACAACCCAATCCAAAAGTAGGAAAAAGACCTAAACAGACATTTCTCCAAAGAAGACATACAGATGGCTAACAAGCACATGAAAAGATGCTCAACATCACTCATTGTTAGAGAAGTGCAAATCAAAACCACAATGAGAAATCACCTCACACCAGTCAGAATGGCCATCATCAAAAAGTCTACAAACAATAAATGCCGGAGTGGATGTGGAGAAAAGGGAACACTCTTACACTGTTGGTGGGAATATAAATCGACAAAGCCACTATGGAAGACGGTATGGAGATTTCTTTAAAAACTAGGAATACAATCACCATATGACCCAGCAATCCTACTCCTAGGCATATACTCTGAGGAAACCAAAATTGAAAGAGACACATGTATCCAATTGTTCATTGCAGCACTGTTTACAATAGCTAGAACATGGAAGCAACCTAGATGTCCACCAACACAGGAATGAATAAAGAAGTTGTGGTAAATGTACAATGGAATATTACTCAGCCATAAAATCAACACATTTGAGTCAGTTCTAATGAGGTGGATGAACCTAGAACCTATTATACAAAGTGAAGTGTGTCAGAAAGAGAAAGATAAATATCATATTCTAGCATAAATATATGGAATCCAGAAAAATGGTACTGAAGAATTTATTTATAGGGCAGCAATAGAGAAGAGACATAGAGAATAGACTTATGGACATGGGAGGGGGGGGAGATGGTTATTTGTATGGAAAGAGTAACATGGAAACTTATACTACAGTATGTAAAATAGATAGCCAATGGGAATTTGCTGTATGGCTCAGGAAACTCAAACAGGGGCTCTGTATCAACCTAGAGGGATGGGATGGGGAGGGAGATGGGAGGGTGGTAAAAAAAGGGAGGGGATATATGTATACCTATGGCTGATTCATGTTCAGGTTTGACAGGAAACAACAAAATTCTGCAAAGCAATTGTCCTTCAATAAAAAAAATAATAAATTTAAAAGAAAAAGCCCGAGAAAAAGAAATGCAAAAAGGTAAAATAGTTGTCTGAAGAGGCCGTACCAATACCTGAGAAAAGAAGAGAAGTAAAAGGTAAAGTAGAAAAGGAAAAGTATGCCCATCTGAATGCAGAGTTCTAAAGAAAAGCAAGGAGACATAAGAAAGCGTCCTCAGTGATCAAGGCAAAGAAATAGAGGGAAACAACAGAATGGGAAAGACTAGAGATTGCTTCAAGAAAATTAGAGATACCAAGGGAACATTTCATGCAAAGATGGGCTCAATAAAGGACAGAAACAGTATGGACCTAAAAGAAGCAGAAGATATTAAGAAGAGGTGGAAAGAATACACAGAAGAACTATGCAAAAAAGATCATAATGACCCCGATAACCACGACAGTGTGATCACTCACCTAGAGCCAGATATCTTGGGGTGCAAAGTCAAGTGAGCCTTAGGAAACATCACTATGAACAAAGCTAGTGGAGCTGATGAAATTCCAGCTGAGCTATTTCAAATCCTATAAGATGATGCTGTGAAAGTGCTACACTCAGCAAATCTGGAAAACTCAGCAGTGGCCACAGGACTGGAAAAGTTCAGTATTCATTCCAATCCCAAAGAAAGGCAATGCCAAAGAATGCTCAAACTATTGCACAATTGCACTCATCTCACACGCTAGTAAAGTAATGCTCAAAATTCTCCAAGCCAGGCTTCAACAGTATGTGAACTATGAAATTCCAAATGTTCAAGCTGGATTTAGAAAAGGCAGGGAAACTAGAGATCAAATTACTAACATCTGTTGGATCATCGAAAAAGCAAGAGAGTTCCAGAAAAACATCTACTTCTGCTTTATTGACTAAGCCAAACCTTTGACACTGTGGATCACAACAAACTTTGGAATGATCTTAAAGAGATAGGAATACTACACCATCTTACCTGACTCCTGAGAAATTTGTATGCAGGTCAAGAAAAACAGTTAAAACTGGACATGGAACAATGGACTGGTTCAAAATTGGGAAAGGAGTATGTCCAGGCTATATGTTGTCACCCTGTTTATTTAACTTATAAGCAAATTACACAATGCGAACTCCCAGGAGGAATGAAACCCAAGCTGGAATCAAGACTGTAAGGGGAAATATCAATAACCTCAGATATGCAGATGACTCCATTCTTAAGGAAGAAAATGAAGAGGAACTAAAGAGCCTCTTGATGAAGGTGAAAGAGGAGAGTGAAAAAGCTGACTTAAAACTCAACATTCAAAAAACAAAGATCACGGCATCGTATCCCATCACTACATGGCAAATAGATGGGGAAACAATGGAAATAGTGGCTGACTTTTATTATCTTGGGTGAGCTCCAAAATCACTGCAGATGATGACTGCAGCCACAAAATTAAAAAACACTTTCTCCTTCGAAGTAAAGCTATGAGAAACCTATACAGCATATTAAAAAGCAGAGACACTACTTTGACTACAAAGGTCTGTGTAGTCAAGGCTATGGTTTTTCCAGTAGTCATGTATGGATGTGAGAGTTGGACTGTGAAGAAGGCTGAATGCTGAAGAATTGATGCTTTTGAACTGTGGTGTTGGAGAAGACTCTTGAGAGGCCCTTGGACTGCAAGGAGATCAAACTAGTCAATCCTAAATGAAATCAGTCCTGAATATTCACTGGAAGGACTGATGCTGAAGCTGAAACTCCAATACTTTGGCCACCTGATGAGAAGAGTTGACTGATTGGAAAAGACCCTGATTCTGGGAAAGATTGAAGGCAGGAAGATTAAAGGCAGGTATAAAAATACCACACTATAACCTCTGTCATCCCCTTCTCTTCCTGCCCCTTCTCTTCATGCCACCGAGTTGGATGGCATCACTGACTCGACGGACATGAGTTTGAGCAAGCTTCAGGAGATGGTGGACAGGGAAGCCTGGCATGCTGCAATCCATGGTGTTGTAAAGAGTCAGACACGACTGAGCAACTGAACAACCACCACTTATCAGTTATGCCAGAGGATAGCCATTATTGTAAAAAAGGAAAAACAGAGATACACCAGATAAAAATACCACACTATACAAAGGGACAAAGATGGGTCTCTGCTAATGTAGTTTCAGGCAATTTTCAGCATCTCCCTCTGCCCCACCGATGTTTGCCCTCTGCTACCCTTTTGTCAGTGGTCCATTATATGTTCTCTGAAAGTTAGCCATGACGAGATTCCAGGCTAGTGTTCTCATGGTGAGAAAACGTAGCTATAGTTTTTGATACCACCCTGCCTGGAAATTTAGCCTTTTTTTGGTATAATTTCATCAGAACTGAAAGACTGTCATACAGTATAAACTTTACCTTTCCAGTTATTCCCCAGGTATCCTCATCTGATTAGGAGATATGACCTCTTCATTAAACTGCTACTGTAGTAAGTATATATCTCAGTCCCTTAAAAATATAACTATTTTACTATGTTAAACTAAGGTTCTAGATGCAGTGATATGACATGTTAGCTTATATAATTTTGTCTGGCAAAGATGCAATCTTTCTGTGCAAAAGGTGAATCCAGAGGTTACTTTTTTATTGCTCTGCAAGAAATCAGTTCTGCATCTAATCCAGCAATCTCACTGTAATAATTCTTCATTTAGTTGTCTATATATATGCACTCTGAACTAGTCTTAACCTTTTAATGGTTCTCTAGTGAGTTGAATAAAATTTCTGATAGGTGTTCATTTGATAGGAGGGTCATGCTTTAATTTTTTGATACTTATACTCAGGCAGTTTTGTGGGTTGTTCTATTGAAGAAACCAGTAATCGAGAAGCCAAGCACCACACTTGGAGAGTTGGAAAACTCAGGTTTATTATGCTGGGAGGCCCAGAGGAGTTAACACTCTAAGCTCTGAGCCCCCCAAAAAGAGGTTACAGAGATTTTATAGACAGACTATAGTGGGCAACACTAGCTGATAATAGGCTGTTTAAACTAAGGGGTTTCATGCTTGTGGGAACAGCAGCCAAGATAAGGAGGGGGATTCCTGATCTCTACATGGACAGGCATAATTAAGCAGGTTTGCAGGGGCTGGGCAATTGCAAAGAGCAGGACAAGGGTGAGTGAGATAAGCTCCAGTTCCTAGTATTGTAAGTCCCCACTTTCTGAGACTATGTGACCTACGTGATCCAGATTTTGTAAGGAGCAAGCTGAATTACAGAGGCAGAGTGAGCAGGTGGTTATATAAAATTTTAACTTTTCCTCTTCAGTTCTATCAAGATACCTAAGTGGACTAATCTGACAAAGCCAATTAAACTCAGTGACTTGAGAAGTGCATCTCATGAGCTGCTCAAAGTCTTAGCTCCCTAAGTGAATCCCAAGCAGCAACAGAACATTATCCTTGCTGCTTTATCTTGGTTCATTTTTTATTGTTTTCTTACTTGGAATATTTGCTTTTGTTTCTCTCTTGCACATGACTTTCAAGTCATTTTCTACTAGTGGCAACAACAATGGAATTTTTGGTTTAATGATGCAACCATTTAGGATCTTGGTCAAGGAGATGTTGGAGATTTATTTTCTGTTCAGTGAAAAATTAAGAGTGTTATTTTATATTCTTTTATTTGTCTCTTTATCAATTGTGAGCTCAGATCAATTCAGAGTTGTATACCCACTGGAGAAATAAACAAGTTCAGTCTTTATAATCTGGACTGGTAATGTTGCCAAGTCCAAGCTCATCCTGTTGTGAAATGAGAGGCAAATGAATCAGAGGCATGGTGTTGAGGCAAGGAATGCAACTTCAACATTTGGAAAGCTGGCTGACCAAGAAGAAGGCAGACCAATGTCTCAAAATAACCATCTTATTGGGGTCTGCATGCCAAATTCTTTCTTGGATCAGAGATGTGGGGGAGGTGAGAAAACAAAGTAAAAAGGCCATTTAATCTTGCAAGTATCTCCTACAATGCCAAGCCTCAGGCAAGGGATGTGTTAATTTCTTTCTTCCTGCTATATACAGGTGGACAGTGTTCTGAACAAGGCATTTTAACTTAACAATCAGAGGGGTAGTATTGTCTGAGGCAGGCCACTATGTGTGATTATAATAACAAAAGTGGCCAAAGAAACAGATCTAGCAGGGAAGAGTCACAGTAAGTTTATGTATTTCTCTGTTTGTTTTTATTGTTAATTTTTTGCCATCCCTTTATTATATACCCTTCTAGATTTATCTTTCTGTTGTGGGCTGAACTGTGTCCCCCTAAGATATACATGTTGAAGTCTTAATCCCCAGTACTCAAAATGTCCATCTGGAGATGGGGCCCTTCATTTCAGTAGCTCAGTCAGTCATGTCTGACTCTTTGGGACCCCATGGACTGCAGCATGCCAGGCTTCCCTGTCCATCACCAACTCCTGAAGGCTGCTAAAACTCATGTCCATCAACTTGGTGATGCCATCCAACCATCTCATCCTCTGTTGTCCCCTTCTCCTCATGCCTTCAGTTGTTCCCAGCATCAGGGTCTTTTCCAAGGAGTCAGCTCTTTGCATCATGTGGCCAAAGTATTGGAGCTTCAGCTTCAGCATCAGTCCTTACAATGATACTCAAGACTGATTTCCTTTAGGATTGACTGGTTGGATCTCCTTGCTGTTCAAGGTACTCTCAAGAGTCTTCTCAAACACCACAGTTCAAAAGGATCAATTATTTGGCGCTCAGCTTTCTTTATAGTCCAACTCTCACATCCATACATAGCTACTGAAAAAACCATAGCTTTGACTAGACAGACCTTTGTGGGCAAAGTAATGTCTCTGCTTTTTAGTATGTTGTCTAGCTTGGTCATAGCTTTGCATCCAAGAAGCAAGCGTTTTTCAAATTTCATGGCTGCAGTCACCATCTGCAGTGATTTTGGAGCCCAAGAAAATAAAGTCTGTCACTGTTTCCATTGTTTTCCCTTCTATTTGCCATGACGTGGTGGGACCAGATGCCATGATCTTTGGTTTTTGAATGTTGAGTTTTAAGCCAGCTTTTACTCTCTTCTTTCACTTTCATCAAGAGGCTCTTTAGATGGGGCCTTTAAGGAGGTAATTAAGTTAAAATGAGACCTTTAGAGAAGATCCGAAGCCACTCTGATTAGTCTCCTTATAAGAAGAAAAATTTAGATATACAAAAGGCACCAGGATATGCACACAGGAAAAATGATGTTAAGTGGGAAGAGGATCAAGGAGAAAGATTGCAGAAGAAGCCAAGTTTGTTTTTGGGCTTCTAGCATCCAGAATTGTTTAAGCCCCCTTATCTATGATACTTTTAAATGACTGCTCTACCAAACTAATATGTTCCTTCAGAATTAGCTTGTAATTTCTTTAAAGAGATCATCAGCCTTTTACTTCTTTACATTTTTGGTGCTCAACTAATAGTACATCTTGAGTCTTTTTTTAAAAAATTATTTATTACGATTAAATCTTATGGCTGCATGGAGAATGAAGACCTCAACTCTAATAAGTATGTTTATCAGAATAGCTGATAAATATATTAAACATTGGTGGCTTTCTTGATCCAGGGCACACAATAAGGAAGTGGCAGAAAATTACATTGCATAAATTGTGAGAAAGGAAAATCACCAAGAGCTGGGAGGTCTATGAAAATTTGGAGGAAATGAGATTTGTGGTTAGTTTTGAAGGGGAGAAGAAGTGGAAGCCTCCCATTGGAAGAACAATGTGGACATTTGGTAGAAACAAGGGGATGAGTAATGTGTTTGCCTCGCATAGCTTCTGTGCCTCTCCTGTACCTCAAGATAATCACTGTACCACTACCATGTTTCAGCTTATAAAATATTTTCATTTATATTCTCTTATTTGATCATTGTGTCAACCTCCTAGTAATCTACGTTACAGAGATACTGTGGTATAAGTGTACTTACTCCAAAAAAATTTTCTTGTCACCATAAGGCTTTGCCTTAGCGTGATAACTTCCAAAAGAGCACATGCTCTCCCATTTTGCTCATGGACATTTCAAAGTAGAAGAGATCTGGATGTTAGCTGTAGAGACCTGTCAGAAACCAGGACAAACCAAACTAATGTTCACGTGGAGAACCAGATCAACAATGCACTATTCAGATAAATTAATTTTACTCTGCTGAAAACACAATAAGCCTCCAAATTATTATTATTATATGTATTAAGCAGTAATGAAGGAATTTTTTTCTTCAATTTTCCCCTACAGATTTGAATCTAGAGATTCCATGTTATTCTAAAAGAAGTCATTCCTGTCAGCTGCCAGCTGTTCTGGATCTTTAATCAACTGATTGAGTTGGGTGCAAATCTTAAGAGGTGAAGTCATTCTGTCTGATTTGATTATCTATGTGTCATATACAGGATTTGTATTCTGTGCCAGGAATGTACTTATAAATTCATTCCTCAGCAACAGCTGTGATTCTTTACAAACTTAACACTTAAAATATTTAACTAGCATAAAAAAGAAGGGGCATGGTTAGATAAAAGGAATAAAATTTTACTTGAGGCATTACTAAAAATGTCATGGTGTCAGAACATCACATGAACCTGTAGGCAGGAAAAGCTGCAAAGATGAAATTATATATAATAACTTCATCTAAGAGTTCATTTGAAAATTCTTGCCAATTTGAGAATATGTGTTAAAATGTGTACCTTTGAAAAATCAATCACACTTCTAGTAATATAGCAAAATATTAAAAACCTCAGATATGCAGATGACACCACCCTTATGGCAGAAAGTGAAGAGGAGCTAAAGAGTTTCTTGATGAAAGTGAAAGAGCGAAGTGAAAACACTTGATTAAATCTCAACATTCAAAAAACAAATATCATGGCATCTGGTCCCATCACTTCATGGCAAATAGACAGGGAAACAATGGAAACAATGACAGACTTTATTTTTGGGGGCTGCAAAATCACTTCAGATGGTGACTGCAGCCATAAAATTAAAAGACACTTGCTCCTTGGAAGAAAAGTTATGACCAACCTAGATAGCATATTAAAAAGCAGAGACATTACTTTGCCCACAAAGGTCCATCCAAAGCTATGGTTTTTCCAGTAGTCATGTATGGATGTGAGAGCTGGACTATAAAGAAAGCTGAGCACATGAGTTTGAGTGAACTCTGGGAGTTGGTGATGGACAGGGAGGCCTGGCGTGCTGCGATTCATGGGATCGCAAAGAGTCAGACACGACTGAACGACTGAACTGAACCGAGCACCAAAGAATTGATGCTTTTGAACTGTGGTGTTGGAGAAGACTCGCGAGTCCCTTGGACTATAAGGAGATCCAACCAGTCAATCCTAAACTAAATCAGTCCTGAATATTCACTGGAAGGAGTGATGCTAAAGTGTGAAGCTCCAAAACTTGGATCACCTGATGCGAAGAACCGATTCGTTGGAAAAGACCCTGATGCTGGGAAAGATTGAAGGCAGGAGGAGAAGGGGACAAAAGAGGATGAGATGGTCGGATGGCATCACCGAGTTGATGGACATGAGTTTGAGCAAGCTCCGGGAGATGGTGATGGACAGGGAAGCCTGGTGTGCTGCAGTCCACAGGGTTGCAAAGAGACGGACATGACTAAGTGACTGAACAGAACTGAATATAGCCAAAAATTAATAAATAAATAACCAGCAAGACAAATATTTTTGTACATGGAAGTTCATTAGAATGATGTTTATAAAAACCAAAGAGTGCATTTCAAAAAATATGGAATTTATCAATGAAATTATAATATATTCATAGGACAGAATATTAAGCCACTATTAATCAAAGGTTTGCGCAAACTCTCTTTTTTAATCTGGATGTTCCTTCACCTTATATAGCTCTGGAGCTTTGTTACTCACATTGTGATCCATGGACCAGCTGTATTAGCATTAGTTTATGGGAATGGAGACTCTCAGGTCCCACCCCAGAGCTACTGAATCAGAATCTGCATTTTAACAAGTTTCCCAGGTGCTTACTATGCACAGTAAAATTTAAGAATCATGCCCTAGAAGATAAATTAGTGTCACTTACTGCTGCTTTATATATAATGTCAGTGAGGCACAAAGATGAGACAGAAGCTGGGGTGGGGCTGCCTGCAGCCATGTTTTTATAATGATTTAACTGAAATAATGCAAAACCTTTAGCTTGCTTGTTTGTTTTTTGTAGCCTCCTTCTGGGGGGCCAGACAAGAATTCAGCCCTGAGTAAAAATATGGGTAAAAACATTTAACTGTCATTTTAATCTCAGAATCTGTCCTCAGACTCAGGTGTCAACCTTCTCTCTAATCCCACTTTTTAATTTTTTTTTTAATTATTTGGGTCTTTATTGCCGTGTGAGGGCTTTCTCTAGTTGTGGCAAGCTGGGGCTACTGTCTTGTTGAGCACAGGCTCTAGGGCATGTGGGCTTCAGTAGTTACGGCACATGGGCCCAGTAGCCCCAAGGCATGTGGGATCCTCCGGGACTAGGGATTGAATCAGTGTCCCCTGCATGGCAGGTGGCTTGTCAACCACCAGACCACCAGGGAAGACTCTGACCCTACATTATAGGTATTTGAGGTGCCACAGGAAGTCACATCAGAGAAGGCAATGGCAATCCACTCCAGTACTATTGCCTGGAAAATTCCATGGATGGAGGAGCCTGGTAAGCTGCAGTGTCGCTAAGAGTCGGACACTACTGAGCAACTTCACTTTCACCCATTGGAGAAGGAAATGGCAACCCTCTCCAGTGTTCTTTCCTGGAGAATCCCAGAGACGGGGGAGCCTGGTGGGCTGCCATCTATGGGGTCGCACAGAGTCGGACACGACTGAAGCAACTTAGCAGTAGCAGCAGGAAGTCACATACAGTTCCTCTAGCCACAGTACAATGTTGGAGACAAAAACAAAGACAACCAGCTCTGTCCTGAAACCTTGCCAGGTATGAAAGGTTCCTGGTGATAAGGCTGAGCTCATAGTTCATGGATTTTATAACTACACAGTATTCTGAAATCCAAAGCCGTTTATTATGAAAGCTAATCTTGAGACTACTTGAGCACCATACCAATCTGATTTTTGAAAAGGTTTTCTAGTACTTCACTTATGTGCATCACCTTTTAAATGTTTAACAACCAGAGGATCAAGATCAAATATAGTCTCACAGAAAATCTTTGAGAAGCATATGACTCATAGTTGATTCGTGTTAACCACACAAATATTCAGTCATTTTCTTTTGAGCACTAACTCTATGCAAGGTATTCTGGATTCATGATTGAAAGCTAAGTGATCTCTGTTCCTCCAAAAAAGCTCACAAACTAGGCAGACAAGTAGCAAAGAGACTAAATCAATTAAATTCAGTGTGGAGTGTGCCATAACAGTGACATGATGCAAATGCTTAGAGGGAATATTTCCTTCTTTATGTGATAGATATGTTGCTGGGAGGAAGGCAATTCTGACTCCACGTTGGAACTGTTTCCTTGACTTGCTTTTCATTGCTTTTATTATAATCATACAGAAAGTTCTGCCTCAGAGAATCCTGCCCCTCTGCCTGACTACTACACTAAAATGCCTTCTTCAGAATCCTGTCCATCTGTGAATGGCAGGAAGGAAGAAATTAACACATCCCCTGCCCGAGGTTTGTTATTCTAGGAGATGTTCCCAAGATTCAGTTCAGTTCAGTCACTCAGTGGTGTCTGACTCTTTATGACCCCATGGACTGCAGCACGCCAGGCCTCCTTGTCCATCACCAATACCTGGAGTTTACTCAAACTCATGTCCATTAAGTCAGTGATGCCATCGAACTATCTCATCCTCTGTCATCCCCTTCTCCTCCCGCCTTCAATCCTTCCCAGCATCAGGGTCTTTTCAAATGAGTCAGTTCCTCACATCAGGTGGCCAAAGTATTGGTGTTTCAGCTTCAACATCAGTCCTTCCAATGAACACTCAGGACTGATCTCCTTTAGGTGGTATTGACTGGATCTCCTTGCAGTTCCAGGGACTCTCAAGAGTCTTCTCCAACACCACAGTTCAAAAGCATCAAGATTAATGGCCTTTTTCCTTTGCTTCCTCACCTCCCCTCATCTCTGATCTATAAAGGAACCTGGCATCCAGAACCCAATAAAATGGTTATTTTGAGGCGCTAGCCTGCCATCTTCTCAGTCTACTGGCTCCCTGTTTAAAGTATCTTCCTTGCCTCAACACCTCACCTGTCAGATTCACTGGCCTATGGTGCGGCAAAGAGCAATATTGCATAGGAACCTGGAATGTCAGGCCCATGAATCAAGGCAAATTGGAAGTGGTCAGACAAGAGATGGCAAGGGTGAACGTTGACATTCTAGGAATCAGCGAACTAAAATGGACTGGAATGGGTGAATTTAACTCAGATGACCATTACATCTACTACTGTGGGCAGGAATCCCTCAG
>SJYQ01002713.1:419516-582663 GCA_006410935.1 Redunca redunca | reverse complement strand
TGCAGCCATGAAATTAAAAGATGCTTACTCCTTGGAAGAAAAGTTATGACCAACCTAGATAGTATATTCAAAAGCAGAGACATTACCTTGCCGACTGAGGTCCGTCTAGTCAAGGCTGTGGTTTTCCTGTGGTCATGTATGGATGTGAGAGTTGGACTGTGAAGAAGGCTGAGCACCGAAGAATTGATGCTTTTGCACCGTGGTGTTGGAGAAGACTCTTGACAGTCCCTTGGACTGCAAGGAGATCCAACCAGTCCATTCTGAAGGAGATCAATCCTGGGATTTCTTTGGAAGGAATGATGCTAAAGCTGAAGTTCTAGTACGTTGGCCACCTCATGCGAAGAGTTGATTCATTGGAAAAGACTCTGATGCTGGGAGGGATTGGGGGCAGGGAGGAGAAGGGGACGACCCAGGATGAGATGGCTGGATGGCATCACGGACACGATGGAGGTGAGTCTGAGTGAACTCCAGGAGATGGTGATGGACAGGGAGGCCTGGCATGCTGCGATTCATGGGGTCGCAAAGAGTCAGACACGACTGAGCGACTGAACTGAACTGAACTGAACTGATGGTGCGGCAAGCAGAACAAGTCTGGACTGGATAGCATAGAGAAATGTAAGGTTTCCCAGAGAGAGTAACATTCTAATCTGGCTTCCATTTCTATCACTTTATTGATATTCTCCTTTCAAGAATATCAGAGCCATATGATACATTCTATACTCTACATCTAGCATATGGGATTACCAAGCTGCCATTTCCGAAATGACTGATACAGCTACCAGACATTCATCTAGGTGCTTTCCTCTTTTGCATGTTTTTCCCCAGTCTTTTGCATATTAGTTGGTGGTTCCAATATCCAGCTAGGCCAAAAACTCAAGATTCATTCTTGAGTCTTTTCCCCTTCACTCTCACACTGAATCCATTAGCAAGTCCTCACTCTTCTACCCCCAACATGTATCTCCAATCCCTACTTCTTCCCTTTCCACTACCACTCCTTCATCACTCACCTGAACCATTTCAACAGCCTCCTAAATGACCATTTCTTCTCTTCCTCCTCATCAGACTATCTTTTCTTACAAGAGAGACTGTTTCATAATTTAGATTAACTATGCTACCTGCTGACTTAAACTAGTTGATGTCTTCCCATTCACCCTTAGAATAAATAGAAAAATTAACATCACATTCTACAAGTAGCCTCCAACCTACTCCCATAATTTGCTCCTGTATCCCTAAAACCTTATCCCATATAATTCTCTGCCCTCATTCCACACTAGTCACATTTCTGCTCCAGATTCATGTCTTTACTGCTGAGATTTTGCAAGCCCTGGTCCCTCTCCCTGGGACTCTCTTCCCTCATATTGTTGCTTAAACGGCTCATTCCCATCTTCCTATACTCTTTGCCTCAGCTTAAAATATTTCCATCCCAGGGAAGCTTTTCTAAGATTGTATCCCCTACAAACCCCACCCCATTAACTGAAAATATCATTTTGATTATTTTCCTTATGAACTTATTATCAGGGTACCAACTGTGATGTTTTTGAGAAGAGGATTTTTTACCCCTTATGAGCTCCATCACATTTTTAAAGCCAAGTCAAATGACATAAAAATACATTATAAGCAATACGACTGCTGTATAAAACACAGTTTCAGGAAAACTATATTCCAAATAGGTTACAGTGCTTAACATCTATGTAAAATCCTAGACAAGTTTTTGATTATCCTCAAATATTATTCTTTTAACTCATTTGTTTATTGTCTGTCTGGCACACTAGAGTGTAAACTTCTAGGGGTTGCCAATACAAAAATAGCACATGATTCAGTAAATTGACATCAGTTGAGAAAAAATTGAATCAACTCACAGGCACAACTAGAATCATAAAATCAATAGAATGTGAAGTACATGATTTTTCCATTGCCTTTTCTTCCCTCACCCTTCAGTTACTTATTAAATTCTTGATTCATTTACTCAAATATTTAATGAGGATTACATATCTAGGGTCTGAGGACACAGAATGGAAAAAACAAACAAAAATCACTGCCTTTAATAATGTTATATTTTAGCTGAAGGAGACAGACAAATGAATATAATAAATAAGTAAACTACAATTGACCCTTGAAGGAGATGGGTTTGACTATCACAGGTCCACTTAAGTGTGACTTTTTTTTTTCCAGTAACAAACCCCAATCTGATCAGAGGTTGTCTAAATCCATGGATGAGAAACCCAGATTTTCTGCTGTGTGGGGGATAGACTGACCTTACCCTGCCTTGTCCAAGGGTCAACAGTATATGGTAAGTTAAATTATGGGAAAAAGAAATCAGAGTAAGGAAATAGGAAGTATCAAGAGAAAAGTGGTAAATTTAAATTGGGCCATCACCACAGGGAACACGTAGGCATAGCGTCAAAGGCTGTAAGTTGCAATTTGTCAGGATAGGTTTCACTAAACATGGTAGTTGTCGGGATCTTAGTCATAACATGATGGACCAGAAAGAGATCTTAGAGGTTTCTTTGTAATGGGGGCTCCCAATTGGAAACTAAGCCACAAGTTTCTGAAGAGATTCAAATATTGATACAACTGAGAATGTCAGGGTAAGCCTGAATGTGCCTTAACTCAGTTCACCTGCACTCTTTCTTTATTTTGGTTGGTTTGTTTGTTTGGTGTATGTTTTACTTTATGTTTTATTTTGTGTGTGAGCACAATAAACAAACACTAAAGGAAAGGAGGGGCTATGTTGGAAGATTAACTTCCTGATCCAAATCTGTAAATATGTGTCTTGGTCTCAAGAATGAATTTAAACTGTCGCTTCACACATTAGGGCCTCCCTGGTGGCTCAGAGGGTAAAGAGCCTGCCTGTAATGCAGGAGACCTGGGTTCGATCCCCGGGTCGGGAAGATCCCCTGGAGAAGGAAATGGCAACCCACTCCAGTACTCTTGCTGGAGAATTCCATGGATGAAGGAGCCTGGTAGCAATACAGTCTATGGGATTGCACAGAGTCGCAGGTGACAGAGCAACTTCACTTCACACATTAGCTGGTACAGACCAAGCACTTAGACATTGTTAGTGATCAAGATCCTTTTTATTACTGTTATCCTCATTATCTCATTTAATCCTCATGGCAACATGTTGAAGGAGGTCCTAGTATGACTTCTATTTAACAGATAAGATTTGGAGAAGAAAATGGTAACCCACTGCAGTATTCTTGCCTGGGAAATCCCACGGACAGAGGAGCCAGGTGGCCTACAGTCCAAAGAGGTCTGTAGAGGGGTCTAAAAGGTGTTATAGAGTCAGGCACAACTTAGCAACTAAACGATGATGAACAGATAAGAATACTGAGAGCAGAGAGTGTAGATTAAGCTAACTTCTCAAGTGAATCCAAATAGTCTATTAAAATTATATTCAATTAAATTATAGTAACAGATTTAGTTGTCATTTCAGAGAATGGGAGCTTAGAGAAGACACTGTACTTCCTGCTCCATCTCCTCTAGTCTCCATTCATATTTTCAACAAGAAGAAACAAACAGATCTCCCTGCCCAGACTTCACTGTAAAGACTGCAAGGATTTCCCTGTCCCAGTTTACTGTCACCTTCCCTTAGGCAGAGAATCAGAATGGTTTAAAAATGCTCTGTACATGGGGTACTGGCTCTAGTCATGGTCCAGAGCTTTTGTGATATAAGTGATTTTTTTAAAAGAAACTCCAGAAATGTTGAAAATGTTAAAATATTTTAAAACAAAGACAAAGCAAGTTCAGAGATCCAGAGTTATTACGGTATCTCCTTCCTTTCAGAAGCATATTTGGCTGCTGAATTAAATAAGAACAGAAGGCTCAAGAGATGCTTTAACAAGCTGAAAAACAGCCAGGAAATGTACTAAAAGTACCAGTCTGGAATTGCCTACTCTGTCTGCCTCGAAGATAAGTTTAAACATTTACATGTTTTAAAATTCCCTAATCTGACTTACCTCAATAATTCTTTCTCACACTTTCTGATTTGTAATCATTATAAGTCAGTTTCTCTACCAAAGGCAAAATCTGCAGAAATACACACACACACACACACACACACACACACACACAGATGTTTATCTATATTCATTCCAAGACAGTCAACAGCTGACATGGTTTTTCTCTCCTATTTTTACATTGCACACAGAAAGGCTGTAAATTAATGAAGTGCCTCTTTGCCACCTAGTGGGAAACTCAATATTGATACTTCCCCATTTCTTGTTTTCCAAGATATGATGGAAGTCTATGCAAACCAAAAAAGAAAGGGGGAAGGCTTTATCTCTGCCTTTAACATAGAATATCAGAAATACAATAAATGTTCTAGAGAGAAGTCTTGTCAGAAGTTGGATGTGCAGGAGCAACATTCTCCCAAGTCCAATATTCTTTGATATGATTGTCCTATTATTTCTTCTATATTTATCTTTTAGATTTCATTTCATCAGATCAATACTGTATATAAACTCTATAACATCAGTTACATCCAAATTCAGTGTGCCTGTTGACTTCATATTCACTTAAAAGGAAAAAAAAAATCCAAAGCTCAAATGTCCAATAATTTAAAATCCACATCAACAACTTCCCATTGGCTATTTTATACATGGTAGTGTAAATATGTTAATACTACTCTCTAGGGAGCTCAGTTCGGTGCTCTGGGATGACCAAGGGTGTGGGATGGGGCAAGAGAGAGGTTTAGGAGGGAGGGGATATATACATACTTACAGCTGATTCATGTTGTTGCATAGCAAAAACTAACAACATTGTAAAGCAATTACCCTCAAATTTAAAAAATATCCTTTGATAAAAAATTCATATCAATAACAGAAAGCACAGACATTCATATCAATAACAGAAAGTACTTCAATTTAATGAGGAGTTATGATATAATATGATAATACAGGATTTAATATGATAATGCATGTGAAATGCTGAGCACAGTGACTGTCAAATAGTGAGAACCCAATAAATGGCAGTTATTTGACACCCAACTCTGTGTTAATTACCTCACATGTGTTATCTTTCTTTATGTTCACTAATGCCTTCAAAGGAATAATTTTTCCCCACTTCATAAAAACGGAATTGAGACACTTCCAATGATAAACGGGGAAGCCATAATATGATTTTGACTATATGACAAAGGTTCATATAGTCAAAGCTATGGTTTTCCCAGTAGTCATGTATAAATGTGAGAGTTGGACCATAAAGAAGGCTGAATGCCGAAGAGTTGACGCTTTTGAACTGTGATGTTGGAGACTCTTCAGAGGGCCTTGGGCTGCAAGGAGACCAAACCAGTCAATCCTAAAGGAAATCAATCCTGACTACTCACTGTGAGGACTGATGCTGAAGCTGAAGCTCCTAGCCATCTGATGCAGAGTCATCTCATTGGAAAAGACCCTCAGGCTGGGGAAGATAGAAGGCGGGAGGAGAAGAGGATGCCAGAGGATGATACGGTTAGATGGCATCACCAACTCAATGGACATAAGTTTGAGCAAACTCTGGGAAATGGTGAAGGACAGAGAAGCCTGGCATGCTGCAGTCAATGGGGTTGCAAAGAGTTGGCTATGACTAAGCAACTGAACAACATAATATGGCTGTGCCTAAAACTAAAAGTCTCTTTTATAACTGTACACATATTGTCAAAAAAATTTAAAAAGTTCCTAATAAGTAATAGTTATCTTGAGATATGATTCCATGGCAGTATTGTCTACCTTTTATGTGGTGATATGCCTCTCTTGAGGTATCTTACCTCATCTCTGGATGCCAGGTTCCTTTATAGGTTAGAGATGAGGGGAGGGGAGGAAGCAAAGTAAAAAGGCCATTCATCTTGATGCTTTTGAACTGTGGTTTTGGAGGAGAATCTTGAGAGTCTCTTGGACTGCAAGGACATTCAACCAATCAATCCTAAACTAAATCAGTCCTGAATGTTCATTGGAAGGACTGATGCTGAAGCTGAAACTCCAATACTTTGGCCACCTGATGCGAAGAACTGACTCATTGGAAAAGACCCTGGTGGTGGGAAAGATTGAAGGCAGGAGAAGAAGGGGACAACAGAGGATGAGATGGTTGGATGGCATCACCGACTCGATGGGCATAAGATTGAGCAAGCTCCTGGAGTTGGTGATGGGCAGGGAAGCCTGGCGTGCTGCAGTCCATGGGATCACAAAGTGTTAGACATGACTGAGCGACTGAACTGAACTAATACCTTTCTACTTCTATGGGTGCTCGTATGTTACACCAAGGAGCAACAGCAGTTAACTAAAGTACCAAGGGCAGTGAATAGATTAATAAAGATCTTAATGATACCCAATGAGCTAAGAGAGATCCCTATTATTTCAGAGGACTGATGATAGACTTGTTACTATTCAAAACGGTGGGTTATCATCATGGAAGTCTGAACATCATGGGTTGATGGGTGAAATATCAACACAATGGAGGAGGAAGTATGGTGTGCTGGCTGGCATGTGAGAGTCCATACAGGATGGTAATTATGAGCATTGGTTCTGGAGCCAAATAAGCTGGGTTTGATGCCTCTGTCTCTGTCATTTATTAAATTTGTTACTATGGAAGCTACTTAACCCCATTCTCTATTTCTTCATCTTTAAAAACAATACTACTTGCCTCACTGGATTATTGAAAGAACTAAATAAGTGATTAAACTAAAGCCTTTAGAAGGTGATGTCTAGGAAATAGTGTCAATAAACCTTGAACATCATAATCAACCCCAGCTAGAAACTGGCTGCTGCTGCTAAGTCACTTCAGTCATGTACTACTTTGTGCAACCCCATAGATGGCAGCCCACCAGGCTCCCCCATCCCAGGGATTCTCCAGGCAAGAACACTGGAGTGGGTTGCCATTTCCTCCTCCAATGCATGAAAGTGAAAAGTGCAAGTGAAGTCGCTCAGCCGTGTCCGACTCTTCGAGACCCCATGGACTGTAGCCCACCAGGCTCTTCCATCCATGGGATTTTCCAGGCTAGAGTACTGGAGTGGGTTGCCATTGCCTTCTCCAAGGAACTGGATGGAATCTTAATTACTGGCACTAACTTCTACCTTAATTTCAAAAGCCCCAATGATGTTTTGAAGCTAATATCAAAATATTATTTTATTACTGAATTTTTTAACTGCAGGATTATAATCATAGGACATTTTAAGTTTTTTGTAAGACAGTTATCAAAGGTATTCTATATTCTTAATATAGAATCAAGATTGAGAACATTCTACAGAGAGAAAGTAGGGGCAGCAATGCAGCCAAAGATTAAAGGGGCTCATCATTGGTAATGAAGCAAGTTAAAAAGCTGAGTGTAGATTAAAACTCATCCCAATTAATAACAGGCATTTAAAAATTTCACACACATTGTCACATCAATTATCTCATTTAATCTTTATGCTAAACCTTTGAGACAGGACAAAGATTATTTCCATTTCTTTGAAGCAAACTCAACAAACTTTAAAAATTACATCTGTACCATAGGGGGGGAAAAATTAGGATGCAAACTCAAGTTGTCTGATCACTTATCTGAAGTTCATTGGTTTTTTTTCTTTAGTAGATTTGTATTGAAGACCAAACAAGGGCTTTACTCCATGCTGGAGTAAAATCTCTTCACCACAAACTATGCCTTATTGGGAATAATGGTTAGTAGGACTCAAAGTTCACAAACATCTCCCTGGTATAGGAAGTGAGTAAGTTGTGTTTCCACACAACTACTTGTGTGGGTCTACTTCCTACTCTATGTACCTCTCAAGAAAATATATCTTAGTAGAGGTAGTTTTAGGCTACTCCACCTAATAGACTCAGATCCTAAACAACACGTCAGAAGATTTTTGAACATTGTGGTCAGCTGTATGCTATAGATACTTAATCACTCTAGTTGCTCTGTCTCAGTCAGCTTGTTTTCTAGCCACTAAATAGTACTGCTTAATATCAAAGTAATTAACACTGATTTGACTGGTTTAAGCAAATACAATTTATGTGCTCCAGTGCTACGTAGGTCATTGGAGACTAGTTTTCACAGTATTTCCAACAACTCCAATATAAGTAAATCCATATATCTGATCCTCAGTTCTATCACCTGTAAAACAAAAAGGTTAATAGTAAATAATTCATTGTGTTAATAGAACATTATATAGGTTTTTGTACATAAATACATAATACAATGTAGGTACTTTAAAAATATTATTTTTTGTCACTATCTTCACTATTACTATTCTACTATACATATGAGAAAGTTAATTACTTAACCAAGATCATACATGTGGTAAGGAATATTGGCTGACTCTGATTTCCAGAGCCAGAAATTTTAGCCCTTCATCCATCCTGAAGCAGAAATGTAATTATGTCTGGCAATGAGACTGAAGCAGAGGGTCAATGAAAATAGTTAGAATGGTGAGCGTCAGAAAGGGAAGAAAACCTTTAAAAACCTTTGCAATAACTTGACTTGATGAAAGCAATGACTAGATTCAGTGAATAGAAATATAAGCTAACGAGCCTCAGGGCAAAAAAGTAAGAACAGGGCTTATTATTTTAATGGCTCATTTGCTTCTAAACATTAAACCAGTGAAGGGTGGAGAGGATATTGAGGACTAACACACATCAGAAACCTTCTGTGGCTAAAAGTAATCAGAGAGAACACTGAAAGGCAATATGAGCAGATATAATAAGATGGCACAGAAAAGGAAAAGAAATTTACAATGGATATTTTTTTTACAGAAAAGCCAAAAAGAATCTCCCAAATATACAAGAAATGGGGAAAAAATGAAAACAGTCTTACAAATTAGTGTCAGAAAAAATTATGAGAAAGAACGTGACATAAAAAATTTTGCCCATCAAAAGAAGCCATCAAGAGAATGAAAAAGCAACCTGTGGAATGAGAGAGAATATTTGCAAACCACACATCCAATAAGAGGTCAATATCCAGAATATACAAAGAACTCATGCAACTCAATGGCAAAAATGCAAATAACCCTACTAAAAGTGGACAAAGAACCCAAATAGAATTGTTTCCAAACAAGACATGCAAATGGCAAATAGGCCATAACATGGTGCTCAACATCACCATTCATCAAAGAAATACAAATCAATACCCCTGTAAGGTATCACTTCACACCTGTTAAGGTGGCTATTACCAAAAAGTCAAGATATAATAATTTCAAGAGCACAGGGGAGGTGAGAAGGAGTGGTTCTAAAGAACTGTAATGATTGGCTGACCCTCACTGACAGAGAAAGCTCAATTTTGCAAAGTTTTGCAATCATAAGTGAAACCTAAGCTTGTGCACCAAGCTAGAGAGAATCATGACCATATTTCTTTCCTTTGTCAACTTATTTCTAATCCTTATTGGGAGATTTTGAATAGTTAATATAAAAACCAGATTTTCTAGATGCACTTATGGTCTATTACTTAAGAAGAACAAAATGAACTAGCCCCTTTAACATACTATGCAATGTGTCTCAAACATTAGAGTCTAAATTTCTGGACCACCTTTTGTAGTTTGTAGTCATGAGCTGCAATGTACCAGTTCTTTAGGCTCTGTTAGATGGTGGTTTAGGCTGAACAGCTATGTGTGTTTTTCTGTTTTGCTTTCAAATAAAACAGATAATAATGATAAATATTTATAAAGAACCAATAAAGTTTTCATATGTTGTTTCAGGTATTCCCACATGTCTAGTAAAGAGTGAATCACTTTACACTAACAATGAAATATCAAAATGAAGTAAAAAAAAATCCCTTTTAAAGGTGCATTAAAAAATAATTAGGCATAAATCTTAAGGAAGAGGTGAAAGACTAATATGCTGAAAACTATGAAGCAGTGGAAAAGGAACTTAAAGATGATTCAAAGAAACAGAAACCTAAAAACTGATCTACCATATAACCCAGAAACCCCACTCCTTGGCAAGACCTGGAGAAAACCATAATCCAAAAAGACACATGCATCCCAATGTTCATTCTGACACTATTTACAATAGCTAAGACATGGAAGCAACCTAAATGTCCATGACAGAGGAACTGATGGAGAAGATATGGTATATACACAATGAAATACAAGTCAGTCATAAAAAAGAATGAAATAATGCCATTTGCAGCAGCATAAATGTACCTAGAGATTATCGTATTAAATGAAGTTAAGTCAGAAAGAGGAAGACAAATATCGTAAGATATGACTTATGTATAAAATATGATACAAATAAATTTGCTTATGAAACAGAAACAGACTCACAGACACAGAAAGCAAACTTATAGTTACCAAAGAGGAAAGAGGGTATGGGAGGGATAAATGAGGAGTTTGGGATTAACAAACTACTATATATATAAAATAAACAAGAAGTCCTATTGTATAGCACAGGGAACCATATTCAATATCTTATAATAAACCACTATGAAAAAGATTATGAAAAATAATATATACATATGTATGAATATCATTTTGCTGAACACCAGAAATTAAAACAACATTGAAAATCAACTATACTTCAATCTTAAAAAAGAGAGTGAGGCCCAGCAATCCCACTGCTGGGCATACACACCAAGGAAATCATAATTGAAAGAGATACGTGTACCCCAATGTTCATCGAAGCACTGTTTACAATAGCCAGGACATGGAAGCAACCTAGATGTCCATTGGCATAAGAATGGATAAGAAAGCTGTGGTATATATACACAATGGAATATTACTCAGCTATTAAAAAGAATGCATTTGACTGTGTGGATCACAATAAACTGTGGAAAATTCTGAAAGGGATGGGAATACCAGACCACCTGACCTGTCTCTTGAGAAATCTGTATGCAGGTCAGGAAGCAACAGTTAGAACTGGACATGGAACAACAGACTGATTTCAAATAGGAAAAGGAGTATGTCAAGGCGCTGGGCTGGAAGAAACACAAGCTGGAATTAAGATTGCCAGGAGAAATATCAATAACCTCAGATATGNGAAGACTCTTGGGAGTCCCTTGGATTGCAAGGAAATCCAACCAGTCCATTCTGAAGGAGATCAGCCCTGGGATTTCTTTGGAAGGAATGATGCTAAGGCTGAAACTCCAGTACTTTGGCCACCTCATGTGAAGAGTTGACTCACTGGAAAAGACTCTGATGCTGGGAGGGATTGGGGGAAGGGGGAGAAGGGGACAACAGAGAATGAGATGGCTGGATGACATCACTGACTCGATGGACATGAGCCTGAGTGAACTCTGGTAGTTGGTGATGGACAGGGAGGCCTGGCGTGCTGCGATTCATGGGGTCGCAAAGAGTCGGACACGACTGAGCGACTGAACTGAACTGAATGAGGTGGATGAAACTGGAGCCTATTATACAGAGTGAAGTAAGTCAGAATGGAAAACACCAATACAGTATATTAATGTATATATATGGAATTTAGAAAGATGGTAACAATGATCCTATATGTGAGACAGCAAAAGAGACACAGATGTAAAGAACAGACTTTTGGACTCTGTGGGAGAAGACGAGGGTGGGATGATTTGAGAGAATAGCACTGAAACATGTACATTATCATATGTGAAATAGATCACCAGTCCAGGTTCGATGCATGAGACAGGGCGCTCAGGGCAGGTGCACTGGGATGACGCTGAGAGATGGGATGGGGAGGGAGATGGGAGGGGGGTTCAGGATGGGGAACACATGTTCACCCATGGCTGATTCATGTGAATGTATGGCAAAAACCACTACAATATTATAAAGTAATTAGCCTCCAATTAAAATGAATAAATTTTTTTAAAAAGTGAGTGAATGAGACCTAGGGAAGCAAAGGGCAATTGGCACCAAATATTGTATATTACTTCTTATATGGGTCAAACTTAAAGTCAACTAGTATGTAGCTACCTTAAATGTTTGTCATCATCATTTCAATTAAAATTCTGTGGCACTACTATGTGGCACTTCTGTTAGAAATTTGTCTACAGTGTCCTGCTGCTGCTGCTGCTAAGTAGCTTCAGTCATGTCTGACTCTGTGCGACCCCATAGATGGAAGCCCACCAGGCTCCCCCATCCCTGGGATTCTCCACTGTTAACAAAATGATCATCATGTGTATTGCATTGTGGTAGTGTTGACGCCTGTTGACAAGTGCATTCAAAAACAATAAAGAAACCAACAATCACTGCTAGGCTCCACATCAGTTTTTCTATGGTGATTCTACTTAATCAGATGGCTGATTCAGGTCAGGTATGTTCCTAATTCATGTTAAACTATTCTAACTGTACTTTTCTCCTGTCAAACAAATGAAACATACAAAAGCTACTGGTTTGGGGTGGCTCTGAGCTAAACTCAGGCCTAACAGGGACAAACAATACACACACTTCATGTCCATAAGTATATATGCTATCTTATTGCAAACCCAGTACTCTGATCTCAGGACTGCTTCTCACTCTTAAAAATTATTAAGGACCCTAGAAAACATTTTTATATGTGACTTATATTTATTGATAGTTATCATATTTGAAATTCAATTGAGATATTTTGTAAATATTTTAAATAGCATTACTAAATTTATCACATGTGAACAAAGATAACATTTTTGTGAGAAAAAAAATTTATTTTCAAAAAAAATATTGACAAGTGTGGCACTGATTATAGTTTTTAAATCTACTTTAATCTCTTACCTAATGGAGGACAGGTAGCTTTTCTTATCTACTCTTGCATTCAATTTTTTATGATATCACCTGTGACGTAGCCTCTGAAAAACTCCACTGCACACCCATGAGAAAATGAGAGTTAAAAAGGTAAATAATGTCTTACTACTTTTACAAAAATAATTTTTTATCTTATGCAGTCCCCAGGACCATATGTTGAGAATCACTACTCTACTATATAAAGCAAGTTAAATAAATAATCACAATGAGATAACTACAGCAATAGCATAATTCATAAACTGCTACTAGGTCATAGAAGGAAACTGTAAAGCAATTGTTGCTTACAGGAACTTAATTATTGAAGAGAGAACGGTACCTAAGGTAGAGAGAACACTGCAAAGATGTACAGGTAAAGATGTACAGATGTGTGTCCTATAAACATAGTTTATAAGAATGATAGAAAGAAATAGCAAATAAAAACAAAGGAAAGTGATAGATAAAACTGGTAGAGCAGACCTGTGGTAGAACAAGATGATTTCTATAAGCCTTGCTTAAAATATTTGGATTCTATTTGTGTAATATACAGAAAATTTTAAAGTAAAGAAGTGACAAGTGTGACAAGATGGTTTAAAAAATATTTAAAATTTCAGCTATGTGACATGAAGCAATTAACTTAGCCATTTAGCTCTCATCCATAAAACCTGGAACAATACTATCACTCTCCATTCTCTTAGCAAACTTATAGAGTTGCTCAGAGACAGAAATGATAATAAAATGATTTTAGCTCACAATCTCAGCTCTCACACAGTATAAATGATACATAAACTTTAGTGATTATTACCATGATTGTTACCACATATATATTTTAGAAATGTTATTCTGGAGGCAGAGAAGAGATAGAATAGAGGGAAGGGTAGAATAGGGAGGGCAGAAGAAAGCTGTTAGGAGTCTGCAATACACTCGGTGAGAGATGATAGGGAATTACCTAAGCTAAAGCTGTGACTCAAAGAGGGGTTGAACCTGATAGACACTGAAGGGAATGAAATAACAAGATATGACCCCACCTTGGGTAGGAGGGATACTCGTGGCCTATTTTTAAAGCTTCTCACCCAGTTTAATTGGTGAACTGGGCTAAAGTCAGTAGCAAAGCCTGGGAATAAAACAAGATATTCATTTTGCCTTGTTTTGCAGGAGAGAGAAAGGAAAATGAATTTGAATGATAAAATTGTGAAAGGTGCTGAAGAGTAAGACAGTGTCCAAACACCTGAGGAGATTATCAGTTCATTTCAGTCACTCAATCATGTCTGACTCTTTGTGACACCATGGACTACAGCACACCAGGCTTCCCTGTCCATCACCAACTCCCAGAGCTTGCTTAAACTCATGTCCATCGATTCGGTGATGCCATCCAACCATCTCATCCTCTGCCATCCCTTTCTCCTCCTGCCTTCAATCTTTGCCAGCATCAAAATATTTTCCAATAAGTCAGTTCTCCATATCAGGTGACCAAGTATTGGAACTTCAGCTTCAGCGTTAGTCCTTCTAATGAATATTCAGGACTGATTTCCTTTAAGATTAACTGGTTTAATCTCCTTGCTGTCCAAGGGACTCGCAAGAGTCTTCTCCAACACCACAGTTCAAAATCATCAATTCTTCAGCTCTTAGCTTTCTTTAAGGTCCAACTCTAACATCCGTACATGACTAATATAAAAGCCATAGCTTTGACTAGACAGACCTTTGTGGGTAATGTCTCTGCTTTTTAACATGCTGTCTGGTTTCTCATAGCTTTTCTTCCAAGGGGCATCTTTTAATTTCAAGGCTGCACTCACCACCTGCAATGATTTTGGAGCCCAAGAAAATAAAGCCTGTCACTGCTTCCATTGTTCTATATAAAATTCCCAGGAGAGTACAATCAAGTTAAAAAACAAGAAATTTAAGCAATGTGACACTTTTTCTAAGGAAAGGAAGAGATCAGAGAGGAAGAAAATAGAGGAACAAGGTTTATTAATGAAGTACCAAATGAACAAATCTTCTTCCCAAAGAACTGCTCTATCTCCTGGATTCTTTAACTTAATAAGTGGCCTAACCATGGACTGTAGCCCTCAAGGCTCCTCTGCCCAAGGAATTCTCCAGACAAGAATACTGGAATGGATAGCCAATGCCAGGGGACCTTCCCAATCCAGGGAATAAACCCAGGTTTCCTGCATTGCAGGTTAGAACAAAATACACTTTTTAAATTAGTCAACCCTTGAGGTACGTTCTGACAAAAGCAACTGAGGCCAAATCTACATAGAGCTTTTCTACTGAGATGGTTGGAAACTGCACTAATTTTGTAAGAAAAAATTTCCCCTTGTGTATGTGTCTATAATTCTAGATTAGCCCAGACTTCAACTGTAGCTCACATTCAGTGGTTTTAATCTGAGTTTGCTTTGTGAGTTCACTGTGAGAAGATTTAACCTCTTTTGCCAAGGAGGAAAATGTACGTTTGTTTGTTTTAATAGAAAAGGTAGACAAAAATCCTTTCCCTAAAAGTGTATTATTATAATCCTATTTGCTTGACTAAATTTCTGTGAAACATAAATTTTAAAATACTGATGTGCTAGGAGGTCACAACAGAATACCTGTGGTTATTGTGGAGGATAAACCATTTACCTTGCGAGTTTACATGGTTTTCTATGCATAGTAATTGTAATAATCTATGCCACCCCCCCAAAAAAAAGTGAGACACTATTAGTACACCTGAATTAAGAATGATCCTGAATCTTGACTAACACATTCAGTTCAGTTCAGTTTAGTTCAGTCGCTCAGTCGTATCCAACCCTTTGCGAACCCAGGAATCGCAGCACGCCAGGCCTCCCTGTCCATCACCAACTCCCGGAGTTCACTCAGACTCATGTCCATCGAGTTGGTGATATCATCCAGCCATCTCATCCTCTGTCGTCCCCCTCTCCTCCTGCCCCCACTCCCTCTCAGCATCAGAGTCTTTTCCATTGAGTCAACTCTTCGCATCAGGTGGCCAAAGTACGGGAGTTCCAGCTTTAACACATTAGTAAACGTGAAAATTTCCCCAGAAACTCCATTCATAGCTTCTACTCTTAATGTGGAAGGCAGTGTATTAAAGGCAGAGACACCACTTTGCTACCAAAGGTTTGTCTAATCAAACTTAGGATTTTTCCAGAATCAGGAATGGATGTGAGAGTCGGATGAGAAAGAAGGCTGAAAGTAGAAGAACTGATGCTTTTGAATTTTGGTGCTGGAGAAGACTCTTGAGATTCCCTTGGACTGCAATGAGATCAAACTAGTCAATCCTAAAGCATATCAATCCTGAATATTCTTTGGAAGAACTGATGCTAAAGCTGAAACTCCAATATTTTGGCCACCTGATGCAAAGAGCCAACTCTTTGGAAAATACCCTGATCCTGGGAAAAATTGAGGGCAGGAAAAGGAGGTGACAGAGGATGAGATGGTTGGATGGTTATCACCAACTCAATGGGCATGAGTTTGAGCAAACTCCGGGAGACAGTGAAGGACAGGGAAGCTTGGCGTCCTGCAGTCTACAGGGTCACAAAGAGTCAGACACAACTGAGCGACTGAACTGCTGCTGCTGCTGCTAAGCCCCTTCAGTCATGTCTGACTCTATGTGACCCCATAGACAGCAGCCCACCAGGCTCCCTTGTCCCTGGGATTCTCCAGGCAAGAACACTGGAGTGGGTTGCCATTTCCTTTTCCAGTGCGTGAAAGTGAAAAGTGAAGTGAAGTCGCTCAGTCGTGTCCGACTCTTAGCAACCCCATGGATTGCAGCCTACCGGGCTCCTCCATCCATGGGATTTTCCAGGCAAGAGTATTGGAGTGGGGTGCCATTGCCTTCTCCAGAGCGACTGAACAACAACTGTTAATGTATGTATGTGTGTGTGTGCTAAGTTGCCTCAGTCATTTCCCACTCTTTGCCACCCTATGGACTGTGGCCTGCCAGTTCTTCTGTCCATGGAGTTCTCCAGGCAAGAATACTGGAGTGGGTTGCCTTGCCCTCCTCCAGGGGATCTTCCCTACCCAGGGATCAAACCCACATCTCTTATGTCTCTTGCTTTGCAAGCAGATTCTTTACCATCTGAGTAAAAGAGTTCAAATAGTAGTAAATAAAATCAATTTCAAAAGATAAAGTAATAATTACCTATAGAAAATGAAGTTTTAAGTACCACTAATGTTTTCTAGCTGATGAGGAGGAAATAGTGGTACCAAGTCAGAAGAGAAGAATTAGGAAGAAGAGTTAGTTTAGCAGAATAAAATAGATTCTTCTGTGATAAGGAAGTTTGAGGTAAAGCAAATGTTGAAACCTACAGGTTAAAATATTAGTCAGGGAAGTAGGTAAGAAAGTAGGACTGGAAGTAGAAGTGACTTCTGGTCTACGTGGTTCCTTTATACCTCAGTATTCTAGGAAATTAAAGATTCTCACTTGGTATTTATGCATCCAATGTGATTCTAACACATTATATTCTGTTTTTAAAATTTTTTTTCTGTTTTGAGGTATTTTTATATTGATTGAGCTGTTGTTGAAGTTTCTCTATTCTAATTTATAAATACGAATTGGTTCTTGTTTATATTTTTTAACAAATGCAACAAAATCTANATTATCATAAGCAATAGAAAGCCAAGATTTTATTACATTTGGAGTTGTTTCTAAATTGAAAGACTTGGGATTATCACATACCCAAGAAATTTTCTACTTAGCTGAAGCTCATATTCTTCAGTTGAATGATGAAGTGTTTTATGAAAAAAAGTTAGCATTGATAAAACATGAGCAAAATAGAGTTCTTGATTAAGCCAGTTAGTTTATTGAAAAGCCATTATTCCTTCTTCATGATTTTTTGGAAGAGCATATAGTTTATTTTTGTTAGAAAACTCACTTCTTTAAGTCATAGATTATGACAAAGTGTGGAAAAAAAATAAGTGAAAAACTTTAAACTGCTGCTTATACATAATTTCAGACATAAAATCAAATGCCAATAATTTTTCTTCATGTTTCTTAGGATCACAGCTAAAAATGTGAGGGTTTTTTTTTTTTAGCATTTTTTTCTTGTTTAGGATTCTTTGAAACATGATCTTTAGTTTTGAAAAATCTTTATAAGGCTAGTCCTTTCTACCCATCTAGTCTGTTTCCTTAAGTATGTTTCCTTTACTAATAATGCTTTTTATTTCCTTATACAGACTTAAAGCCTTGTCTGGTATTGTTTTATTTCAGTCTGAGGGTTCCCTTTGATATTTCTCATCGGTCATCTACTAAAAGGAAATGCTTTTGGGTTCTACTTATGTCAGACTGTCTTAATTTTCTTTCACGATCACTGTGTATATTATAGAATTCTTGGTTGACAGTTTTTTTGCTTTCAGCACTTTGTTATACACTACCTCTTATCCACCATAGTTTTTGATAAAAAAGATACCAGTTAACTTTCTGAGGATCTTTTGTATTTGAGGAGTTGTTTTTATCTCATTATTTTCAAGATTCTTTTTGTCTTTGTCTTTCAATAGTATGATATTTGAGTTTAAGCAGAGGTCCTCTTGGTTTATCTTATTTGGAGTTTGTTGAGCTTCTAGGTAATGTTTATATTAGGGTTTTCTGCCAGATTTGGGAAGTTTTCAGCCATCGTTTCTTCAAATATTTTTCTGCCCTTTTCTTTCTTTTCCTTCTCGGATTTCCGTTATGTACATGTTGGAGTACTTGTGAGTTCTCAGACATCTGAGGTCATATTCAGCTTCATTCTTTTTCTCTTTCTGTTATTCAGATTGGATAATCTCAACTAATCCATGTTCAAATTTACTGATTCTTCTGAAAGGTCAAATCTTCTGTTGAGTCCCTGCAGTGAATTTTTCATTTCAGTTACTGTACTTTCTAACTGAATAATTCCCTTTTGGTTCTTTTCTGTCACTTCTAGCCATTTGTTGTCTACTTGGTGAGACATTATTCTAAGATTTTCCTGTACTTCTGAAGAAATGGTTTCCTTTAGTTATTTTAATGTATTTATAATAGCTGATTTAAACTCTGTCTAGTAAGTCCCATTTGTAGTCCCTCGTGGTCTACTGCTACTAAAATATTAAATGATATGATATAGTAACTCTGAGAATCAGATTCCCTCTCCTTCTTAGGGTTTGTTGTTACTGCTGTTTGTTCTTGTTGTTGTTAATTACTTTAGTGACTTTCCTGAACCAATTATGCACATCTATACTCTTTGTTGCATATGGCCACTGAAGTCTCTGCTCAGCTTCAGTTCAGTTCAGTTCAGTCGCTCAGCTGTGTCCAACTCTTTGTGACCCCATGAATCGCAGCACACCAGGTCTCCTTGTCCATCACCAGCTCCTGGAGTTCACCCAAACTCATGTCCATCGAGTTGGTTATGCCATCCAGCCATCTCATCCTCTGTCATTCCCTTCTCCTCCTGCCCCCAATCCCTCCCAGCATCAGGGTCTTTTCCAATGAGTTAACTCTTTGCATGAGATGGTCAAAGTATTGGAGTTTCAGCTTCAGCATCAGTCCTTCCAATGAACACCCAGGACTGGTCTCCTTTAGGATGGACTGTTTGGATCTTTTTGCAGTCCAAGGGACTCTCAAGAGTCTTCAACGTCACAGTTCAAAACCATCAATTCTTTGGTGCTCAGCTTTCTTCACAGTCCAACTCTCACATCCATACATGACCACTGGAAAAACCATAGCCTTGACTAGACGGGCCTTTGCTGACAAAGTAATGTCTCTTCTTTTCAATATGCTATCTAGGTTGGTCGTAACTTTCCTTCCAAGGAGTAAGCATCTCTTAATTTCATGGCTGCAGTCACCATCTGCAGTGATTTGGGAGCCCCAAAAAATAAAGTCTGACACTGTTTCCCCATCTATTTCCCATGAAGTGATAGGACCAGATGCCATGATCTTCGTTTTCTGAATGTTGAGCTTTAAGCCAACTTTTCCACTTTCCTCTTTCACTTTCATCAAGAGGCTTTTTAGTTCCTCTTCACTTTCTGCCATAACGGTGGTGTCATCTGCATATCTGAGGTTATTGATATTTCTCCCAGCAATCTTGATTCCAGCTTGTGCTTCTTCCAGCTTAGTAATCAGCTAATTGTTTAGGGATCTCATCAAATGGCTTAGAGCCTCTCATTCCTTGTTGAGATGCTTTGTATGCATGTTATGGAATGCCTCCAGTGTTCCAGCAATTTGGAACTTTGCCTTAACCTCCATGTTCTGTTGGCACAGACTCAATGTCAGGCAGAAGTTAGGAGTAGGGCCTCTCAGGTATTCTATTGGCATATCCACAGCCCCACATGTGCATACGGCCTTCTAGACCTCTAGGAATATTTTGAAACTTTTCTATACTCCCTATGGGAATCATATTCTCCCAATGTTTTCCTAATTTTTATTGATGTATAGATTATTTACAATATTATGTTAGTTCCAGGTGTATGGCATAATAATTCATTATTTTTAGAAATTATATTCATTAAAATTTATTAAAGATAATAATTCCTTGTGCTATATAATATACCCTTGTTGCTTATCTATTTTGTGTATAGTAGTTTGTATCTGTTAAGCCCATACCCCTATCTTGCACCTCTGCACTTGCCTTTCTTCTCCAGAAGTCACTGCTTTGTTTTCTGTATATGTGAGTCTGTTTCTTTTTTGCATATCCATTCGTTTGTTTGTTTGTTTGTTTTAGGTTCTGCAGTGATATCACACCGTATCCATTTGACTTATTTTGTTAGACATAATATTCTCTAGGTCCATCCACATTATTGCAAATGGCATTATTTTATTCATTTTAATGTGAATGTGAAAGTCACTCAGTTGTGTCCAACTCTTTGCATCCCCATGAACTGTAGCCTCACAGGTAACTCCATCCATGGGATTTTCCAGGCAAGAATACTAGAGGGGGTTGCCATTTCCTTCTTCATTTTAATGGCTGAGTAATATTTCATTACATGAGCTTAGTCACTCAGTCTTGTCCAACTCTTTGCAACCTCATGGACTGTAGCTTGCCTGGCTCTTCTGTCCATGGGATTCTCCATGCAAGAATACTGGAGTGGGCAGCCATTCTCTTCTCCAGGGGATCTTCCTGACCCAGGGACAAAACTCAGGTCTCCTGCTTTGCAGACAGATTCTTGACTGGTTGAGTCACCAAGGAAGTCCAATATTCCATTATACACATACACACACAATAATGTGTATATATATATAGACATATATATATATAAAATATTTTCTTTATTCATTTCTGTTGTTGGACATTTGTGTTTCTTCCATATCTTGACTATTATAATAGCACTGCTATGAACATTGAGGAGCATGTCTTTTCAAATTAATATTTTCATTTTTTTCTGAATATATATACTTAGGACTGGAGTTGCTGAGTCATATGGTAGGTATATTTATAGTTTTTTTGAGGAAACTCTATAGTGTTTTCACAGTGGCTATACCAATTTACATTCCCACAAATGCTCCCTGTTCTCCACATCCTCACCAACATTGTTATTTGTTGACTTTTTGATGACAGCCCTTCTCACAAGTGTAAGGTAATATCTCATTGTGGTTTTGATTTGCATTTCTCTAAGTTATGACCAATCTAGATAGCATGTTAAAAAGCAGAGACATTACTTTGCCAACAAAGGTCCGTCTAGTCAAGGCTATGGTTTTTCCTGTGGTCATGTATAGATGTGAGAGTTGGACTGTGAAGAAAGCTGAGCACCAAAGAATTGATGGTTTTGAACTGTGATGTTGAAGACTCTTGAGAGTCCCTTGGACTGCAAGGAGATCCAACCAGTCCATTCTGAAGGAGATCAGCCCTGGGATTTCTTTGGAAGGAATGATGCTAAAGCTGAAACTCCAGTACTTTGGCCACCTCATGCGAAGAGTTGACTCATTGTAAAAGACTCTGATGCTGCGAGAGATTGGGGGCAGGAGGAGAAGGGGATGACCCAGGATGAGATGGCTGGATGGCATCACCGACTGGATGGACGTGAGTCTGAGTGAACTCCGGGAGTTGGTGATGGACAGGGACTCCTGGCGTGCTGTGATTCATGGGGTCGCAAAGAGTCGGACACGACTGAGCGACTGAACTGAACCGAACCGAACTGAACAATTAGTGATGTTGACTTCCTTTCATGTTCCTGTTAGCCATCTGCATTTCTTTATGGAAAAACACCTATTTAGTTTGACTGTCCACTTCTTCATTGTTTGGATTTTTCCTATTGAGTTGTATGAGATATTTATAAATTTTGGATATTAACATCTTGTTGAGCGTATCATTTGTAAATATTTTCTCCCATTCTGTAGGATTTTCTTTCATTTTGTTGATTTCCTTTGCTGTGCAAAGACTTTTTAACTTTAATTAGGTGTTATTTGCTTGTTTTTGCTTTTATTTCTTTTGTTTAGGAGACATCTAGAAATATTACTATGATTTATGTCAAAGAGTCTTCTCTGTTCTCTTCTAAGAATATTATGGTCTCTGGCCTTATATTTCAGTTTATAATCCATTTTGAGTTTATTTTTTATGTTCTGTGAGAAATGTTCTAAACTCATTGTTCTATATGTAGTAGTCCTATTTTCTCAGTGCCACGCATTGAAGAGACTATCTTTGTTCCATTGCATATTTTTGCTTCCTTTGTCGTAAATTAATTGATCATAGGCGCATGGGTTTATTTCTGATCTTCCTAATTGTTTGCACTGATCTACATGTCTTTTTTTGTGCCAGTATCATACTGTTTTGATTTCTGGAGCTTTGTAGGATAGTCTGAAATCTGGGAGAGTGATACCTCTAGACTTCTTCTTAAAGTTGGTATAAAGGGAACAGTTTATATCAATATAATGAAGGCCATTCATGAAAAGCCCACAGTTAATAGTGAAAAGCTGAATGCCTTTACTCTAAACTCAGGAATAAGACAAGGATACCCACTCTTACCACTTTTATGTAACACAGTATTGCAAGTCCTAGATTCAGCAACTAGACAAGGAAAAAAAAGTCATCCAAAATGAAAAGGAAGAAATAAAAGTCTATTTGCATATGACATGATACTTTATATAGAAAACCCTAAAGTCTCCACCCCAAAAATATCAAAATAAATGAATTCATCAAATTTGTAAGATAAAAGATTAATATACAGACTGGTTGCTTTTCTTCACAATAATGAACTATCAGAATGAGAACGTTTTTTAAAATCTCATTGTAAATAATATCAAAAAGAGTAAAACAATCTGGGGAAAAACTTAACCAAGGGCATGAAAGACCTATAGTCTGAAAACTATAAAACACTGATAAAGGAAATTGAAGATACAAAAAAATGGAAAACTATCCCGTGCTCTTAGATTAGAAGACTATTGTTAAAATAGCCATACTACCCAAAAGTGAAAGTGAAGTTGCTCAGTCGTGTCCGACTCTTTGTGATTCCATGGCCATAGGATTCTCCAGGCAATACTGGAGCGGGGTGCCATTTCCTCTCCCAAAGTAATCTACAAATTTAATACAATCCTTAACAAAATATCTCTGATATTTTTCATACAACTAGAACAAATAATCCTATAATTCATATGGAACCACAAAATTTCCAGAGCCATCTTGAGAAAAAAGGTCAAAATTTTCCTTTCAAGTATTTTATTCCACCTCTTGTTTGTCTCAACAAGTATTGGGATCTCAGGCAACAGTAATGTTAAACAATAGCCAATAATTATTTTTAATAAAACCACTAAAGATAAAGCTTTTATCATTGAGTGAACTCTGAGTTAGGTCAAATAACGACAGGCACTGTGAATGGGGCTTTTCTAAGGAGCTGCAAGACAAATCAAATAATAATGACACATTCTCTGAAGATAAGGCTGTTCAGGAGCTTCAAATCCATTCCACCCTTCCAGGGGCTACTAAGTAACTGTTGCTTTTCACAGCTACCATGGTTGCAAGCCTACCTATTTTCAATGCTATCACAGAGCTGGGAATTTGGGAATGAGAATGTGGTGAGTTAAGTGTGTCAGGAATTGATGTTCTTATATAAATTTAGCAATTTTTCTTGAATATATTCTCAGATTGCTGCAAGACTTAGATTAATTTCCAAAGTTCTGGAAATGTTGATTTTGAATTCTTAGCCATTATTCTCATTCTATCACAGAGGAGTGGATTTTCAATGTGATGTGCCTACCATCCCTTAAGTGCTCCTCCCTTGCATCTTTTGTTTTTAACAGTCAGCTTTTAAAGTCAGAAACTGTTATTTGCTGTTCTAGCATCTGATGTATCTGTCTCCAATATTTGATTAGGAAAGTCACATTTCATTAAATAATTCCTTTCATTTTGTGTTTCATTCATATTAATATTGCTAAGGTTCTGAAGCTAGCCGAACTGTCAGCCATGCTGAAGAACACATAAATCAGCATCAATTTAATGAAAACATTTTATAAGAGACTCACTATAAAATGACAAAGATCAAACTATCCACATTATGAAGACTTTTACTAGCTACAAGCAGTGATCTATACTTTGTAACGCAAGCTAGATAGCAGAGCAAAATCCTATTGTTCTAGTGAATTTATTACAATGCATTACTTAAAAAATGATAACCATTAAGCTTCAATGTAAAAACTGGAAACGATCTATATCTTAAGCTAACCTGAAGTGAAAGAGACAGAAGATTTCAGAAGAAAGATTCCAAGAAAATACAATAGAATCTGGATAAAACTAGTTGGAAACATTGAAGAAGATGGATAAAGACATTGGAATATTGATTTTCAGAGATGGTCCCCTGTGACTGCTGAAAGACAGATACCTTTCACCTTCATAAATATTAACAGACATATATAATTCAGATTATATTTTATTAAAATATTCTGTATTTTTTCTATGATTACTGATTTTGATTTAGCAGTGTCATTTTATTCTTCCAATGTAAGTTTTTTAATACATCGAGCTGTATTTCTTCAATTGTCCTCTACACTAGATTACATGAAAACAGGGAAAAATTCAATCAACTTAATAGGTTTTATAAATAAATTTTAAATTGTTTTGTTATGGGTTATGTAGAACATGAAAAAATCATAATAGCTTAGTTCCAAACGTTCACCTAGATGTTGAATGTCCTCAACGAGAAGAGTAATTTCTATTCATCTAATCTGCACCTGGAGCCTCAGAATGATGGGAAATTCAGTCTTACACATGGCCTGCTTCACAATGGGTTAAAGTAGGTTGTTGGAAATGTCTTTTTAAAATTTACTCTAAATCTGTTTCACTATAGCATTTGCTATGATTCTGCACTCTAGACCAGGATTTCTCCATTTCAAGATTATTAAGATTTGGGCTTGGAAAATTAGTCATTGTAGGGGCTGTCCTGTGCAGTGTAGAATTTAAGGAGCATCTTGGCCTCTACCCTCTAGATGCCAGAATCACATCTTCCCCCTTCATTCATGACAATCAAAAGTGTTTTTACATATTACCAACTGTCTCCTAAGGGGTAATATCACTCTAGTTGAAGACTACCTGCCCTGGAGTAATTCAAAAGAACCAAGAATGTATAGTAATAATGATCCAGTCTCAATATCTTACTCTGTGAAGCAGTGTGAACTTGATCAAATTATGTTCCTTTTCTGAGACTGAATTCCTTTACTTTCAAAGTGGGACCAATACTATCTACCTCGCAGAAATGATCTCAGATGAAGACAAATCAGATGCAAAGCACACAGTATGCTTCCTAGCATTCAGTAAGTGATTGATAAATGCTACTTCATTTTACAGCCTCAAAAAATTCTTGCTGGTTGGTTGACTCTGATAAATAGCTATATATTAAATCATATACAATTGAAAGAAAAACTTGAACAGTATATGACTACAGACTTTACAAATAAAAATAATCATTCCTGCATTCTGAAACATTCATGGAAGTATGGGCACACTCTCCTCCTAAAAATATTCAAAGTGAAAATGGATTTCAGCCCACAGACCCACATTGTGCTTCTATGACCTTCAGGGCATTGCCAACTCTGTTGACACTATTATGCTTTCCTGAGATCCAGTCTCAATAAATGTTGTGTATGCAATTAAATATAGGCAGAGAGAGAACATTTTAAGGAAGAACAGAAGAATACATTTTCACAAATTAAAAAAAAGCACCCAAAGTTTTCAAAGAAAAGGACGCTGTTAAAATATTACCAGAATTAGTTATATTCAGATGACACTGAATATTTCAGTGTGTATTGAACTATGTTACTACAATTTAAGAAATGATTTGCTGCATTCAGAGGTAAAGTTAGACCAAAGACACATTTTATAAACTCTTTTCTTTCTTTTAATATTACTTTTACTAGATAACTTACAGAATACCCAGTTAAATCTATCACATAAACAACACATACATTTTTAGTGTAAGCATGTCCCAAATATCACACGAGCCATCCACATACTAAAAGATTATTTGTATTTGTTTGAAATTCAAATTTAATTGGTAATGAAAGGAAAATCCAAATGCAGTTTTTATTGCTAAGAGAGTTTTCTAAAAATCAGGTGGAAGGCCATTGACCAAGTATGACTTATGCACAACTCCAACCAGATGGAGTTGTACCTTTTGAACACTTATTTTCATACAAGCATCCAGAACGTGTGTCCAATGTTCCAGAAACTCAAGATACTTATAGGATGCTTACACTAAAGTAATTTGGGTTAACCTAGCCCTTATGGGCAAATATACCCTTTTTTGCATCAGCTGCTGCTGCTGCTGCTACGTCGCTTCAGTCGTGTCCGACTCTGTATGACCCCATAGATGGCAGCCCACCAGGCTCCCCCTTCCCTGGGATTCTCCAGGCAAGAACACTGGAGTGGGCTGCCATTTCCCTCTCCAATGCAGCAGAGTCAGTCATAACTCTTGAACAGCCTTGCGAGTTTTGTCTTCATAAAACCCCGACTTGAAGCACTCTTTTTGTTTTTGCTGTTGTTCACTCTGTAAGTCACGTCCAGCTCTTTGCAACCCCATGGACTGTAGCACGCCAGGTTTCCCTGTCCTTCACTATCTCCCAGAGTTTGCTCAATTTCATGTCCTCTGAGTCCATGATGCTATCTAACTATCTCATTCTCTGCCACCCCCTTCCTTTTTTGCCTTCAATCTTTCTCAGCATCAGGGTCTTTTCCAGAGTTGTCTCTTCGCATCAGGTGGCCAAAATATTGGAGCTTCAGCTTCAGCATCAGTCCTTCCAATGAATATTCAGGATTGATTTCCTTTAGGATTGACTGGTTTGATTTCCTTGCTATCCAGGGGACTCTCAAGAGTCTTCACCAGCACCACAGTTCAAAAGCATCAATTCTTAGGTGCTCAGCCTTCTATATGGTCTAACTCTCATAACCATAAATGACTACTGGAAAAATCATAGCTTTGACTATATGGACCTTTTTTGGCAAAGTGATGTCTCTACTTTTTAATTTGCTAAATTTGTTATAACTTTCCTTCCAAGAAGCATGTGTTTTTTAATTTCATGGCTCCAGTCACGGGAGTCTTGGACACCAAGAAAATAAAATCTGTCACTGTCTCCAATTTTCCCTTCTGTTTGCCATGAAATGATGGGGCCAGATGCCATGATCTTAGTTTTTTGAATGCTGAATTTTAAGCCACCTTTTTCACTCTCTTCTTTCACCTTCATTTGGTTTTACCCAAACCTTTGTCTCCCAAATTGCAATTCTTAAGACCCCAAATAAAGTTCTTTGTTCTTGCAGCCTTATATTGATCATTATTCTACACTGGGCATCTTGTTTTGCTTTTTTTGTTTGTTTGTTTGGGATTTTTTCTAATACTGGCAAACCTACTGCTCAATAAGTATTTAACTTAATCCAGGTTCTTATCATCTTTGCTCTGGAATACATTTTCCCACTCTTTGTTCTCATTCATCTCTACTCCAAAAAGCACAGAATGGTATGTTGCTCTCCATGGACAGAAGATCATGTCCACACACACCATCTTTCAAGGCAAGGTACTTCAACCTGCATTTACTGCTGAAACTACCCCTTCTCCTCCAAAGCACACAAACCAACACATTTCTCCCCTGACAGTCTGTGCTCTAGCCACATCATAGCTTTTGTGTGAAGCTCCTTCTGCCTGTAATAAGCTTTCTTTCCTGTATTCTCCCATCTTCTGCCTACTCTACACCTATTCTTGTATCAAGTTCAAACTTAAATGCAACCCCCTTCTTGTATCAAGTTCAAACTCAAATGCAACCCCCTTCTGTAGGCTTCCCCTTCTGCAGACAGAGCTAGGGGATTTCTCCTCTATGGAATTGTGTTCTAACCTAACTATACATCTATTCCCATTGTGCTATTATGCTACATTTGAATTACAATTCAATATGTACAGCCCTGCAATAACTAGAAATAGGGTAGTGCTCTGTTAAAAGTGAGTTTCTTCACATACTCTTCATTCTTACAGTAAGACAGAAGGCAAGTTAACCTTTCATCTTGGTGTGGGGAAAGATATAGGAGATTGGGAAGAGATACCACAGGCAACCCCATCTTGAAAGTATTGCAAGGGTAAACTGTGGATACTTGTCTTGAAGAAGGAATTCATAGGGTCTGGACTCTATCTTAGGTCTGTTCATGCTGATCATGCTCGGCCACCTTTCCAATGGACTCTGAACTCTGTGTTTAGTGCCTATGAAAACAACAACAGAAGGATAAGACCCCCTCCAGATCGGGGAAACTTGAAGATCGTTATCTAGGTTACTCATCGCCTAAGAGAAAACATACACTAATCACCCCTTCCTCCAGACAGGGCATACATTTTTCTGTATCTTTTGGAGTGTAACCTCGGGCTTATTGATTATTGACTGTTTGATTGTTTGAGCACATAGCACGTGAATGATGGGTTATTGGGATTGTATTTTCCTTGGTTTATGCAAGTCTCAAGGAATTTGGGGTTGTGGGTTCAGACACGTACACATGGGGTATAAAAGATTTTCACAAATGCTGGTCGGGGTCCTTGGCTAAGAGGAGACTCTGCCTTGGGCCCGCCGGTGTAATAAACTGCATTCCACTATCTGCCTTGTCCTTATGAGTGAGCTTGTTTCCCGAAACACGTAGCTACAACAGTCTCCAGTGTCCCGTGGATACAAATTCCACTGACTTGAAAATAGCACAGGCTCCTATTCCAAACCATCCAGAAGTTTCCTAAATCTCTAACAGTGTCCATAAGTGTTTCCATTCTTATTTCAGCTTGAACAAATAAGGACCACTATTTGACATTAAATGGCAACTCTTAAAGAAAAATATAGGCTGAATTCTGGAATATGAGGAAGGTCATTCAATGCAGATTTGCATTCAGTAACCTTCTAATAATGATACCTTACTTTTTCATGAGTTTCTATTTGAGAAAATGCACTTATCAAGTTAAGGCTGGATACTCTGTGTTATTTCCCCCCCAAATACTTGCTACATTGGACAATGGCTTCCTTACGTACAATATGTATGGTTTACTCATCTCTGTAATCTCAGATGCCAGCACAGTATTGGAATCAAGATAAGTAAATCATAAAAGAATACAGGCTTTTAGTATATGACTTGCTACATCGAAACTGGAAACTAATTTGGTTTTAGTATGAATATACAAATTCATCCAAATGGCTGAAACATACCATTGATATCAACACTCATTTCAACACCACTTATTTCCCCAATAAAAAGCTATTTTTAACATTCATTCTGATAGTTAATAAACCTTCTTGTATTGATTTTGATAACACTACTGTCAAGTACTAAAAGCATCATACTCGACAGTGTATATTTATGAGTAAGGTGCCCTAAGTTCCAATTAAACACACCTCCAGGGAGTTTTTTTTCACAACTTAATTAATGATCACTAAGCTGCAGGTTTGAGCTAACCTGTATACATACAAACTGAATTGTTTATCCTGAAGTGTTTTTCAATAATAATTTTAAAACTAATTTCTAACACTGACACTACCACCATATCTCCTGATAAGGGATGGTGGTATGAACATGTATTAAAATATATAAATACTGAAGAAACTTCAGTTCACAAAATCACTTGTCATTTTAATATGATTGCATTTCAGATTTTTTGTAACGGTCCCTGTTTTAAGGATTTAAACATTTCTATCACTGAGTAATAGCTATACATTTCAATGAAATAATTCACACAGTTAAATGTGATTTAATTTACATATCTCTTTAGGAGCTCTCCTAATGATAATTTTACTTTTTAAAATAAAATCCTCTGAAGACCATGTTAATTGCTTTATTTCAGCAACATGGCAATCTACAAAGCAGCCCTTTCATATTCAACCTTACCCAAAACACTCATGCATTGCTCCATATCTATAGATACTTGAATTTAACATTTTCCAACCCTTTTGACATTTTCTTCATTCATTTTTTTCTCTTTCCTCTTTTCCTTATTGGCTAAGCCTGTCTTCTATAAACTGCATGAAAATACAAGAAAACACCTGAAATTTTTTTAAGTGCTATTTGGCTGCATTGAATTGCTCTCCAGAACAATGTTGTATATTATATTATACGACATTATATATATATTATATGACATAGATTACAACAAGAATGGAACTCTTTTCTCATTATGATGAATATAAAGAGATTTTTCAGATCACATTGCTAAGTTTCCTATCTCCTCCTTATATGCTCTACATAGCCCTGCTTCATGATGCTATTATCTTTTTTGGAAATAAAAGAAAAAACAGCTCTCAGTTTAAAGAATGTGCCACATACATTTTATATACGTATACTGCAGTTTCTCTGATTTAGAAGACATTTCCCTATCATGGAATTGCTCAGTCCATACTTAATCTGTTTGCCATTGAGTTTAGGAGAATTTTGAATCCTAAAGATGATGATGATGATGTGGGGCAGGGAGGGCACCGGTTGGGAAAGAAAAGATACATGTATATGTATGGCTGAGTCCCTTCACTGTTCATCTGAAATTTACAGGAACAGAATGAAAGGACAAAATAGGTGACTAAATAGTTAATCCCAGGAGATTATAAATAGAAAAATATGGGAAACTCCTGTAAGTTAATGATTACTCCAGAAAGTAGGTTTGCCTAACCACAAAATCGAGCAGGCTTGCTTAGCAGCAAAACCATGCAAGAGAAGCACTGAACATACTCCTAAATGACAAAACAATGATGGCATGAGATCCACATCCTGCCCAGTGAGCTCAGTAGGCTACTCACCCTCAAACAGACTCTGTGCACACACAAAAACAATCATTTATGGGAAGACAGTACTCTTGCCTGACGAATCCCATGGACCGAGGAGCCTGGTGGGCTGCAGTCCATGGGGTCGCTAGGAGTTGGAGCGACTTCACTTTCACTTTTCTCTTTCCGATGAATTAGAGAAGGAAATGGCACCCCACTCCAGTTCTTGCCTGGAGAATTCCAGGGACGGGGGAGCCTGGTGGGCTGCCGTCTCTGGGGTCACATAGAGTCGGACATGACTGAAGCGACTTAGCACTAGCAGCAGCAGCAGCTTTTCAAATGGAAGATGCTCACTGTACTGAAACCTGAAAATATTTCCAAAGTGCTATGACAGTCCTGGCCTGACCATACAGCGAGAGACATCTCCTGCCTTCAGTCTTTCACAGCATCAGGGTCTTTTCCCATGAGTCAGCTCATCACATCAGGTGGTAGTACTGGGAAATCAGCTTCAGCATCAGTCCTTCCAATGAATTTTTAGAGTTGATTTCCTTCAGGATTGACTGGTTGGATCACTTTGCTGTTCAAGGGAATCTCAAGAGTGTTCTCCAGCACCACAATTTAAAAGCATCAATTCTTCAGTGGTCAGCCTTCTTTATGGTCCAACTCTCACATCCATACATGACTACTGGAAAAATCATAGCTTTCACTATATGGACCTTTGTCAGAAAAATGGTGCCTCTGCTTCTTAATACACTGTCTAGTTTTGCCATTGCTTTTCTTCCAAGGAGCAAGCATCTTTTAATTTTATGTATGTAGTCACTGTCCAGAGTGATTTTGGAGTCCAAGAAAATAAAATCTGTCACTGTTTCCACTTTTTCCCCATATATTTGCCAGGAGTGGTAGGACCAGATGCAATGATCTTGGTTTTTTGAATGTTGAGTTTTAAGTCAGCTTTTTCACTCTCCTCTTTCAACCTTATCATCAGCTTTACTCTAATACAAAATAAACAGTTTAAAGTTTGGGAAAAACAAAAAGATGATGTGTAGTGTAGTGTGAAGAAATGCAAAGGAGGAGTCAGCTGATCTGAGTGCAGTTTCAGCCAAGTATCAGTTTCCTATTGTGACTGTAACAAATTAACACAAACTTATCAAACTTGAATATTCATTAGAAGGACTGATGCTGAAGCTGAAGCTCCAATACTTTGGCCATCTGACGCAAAGAACTGACTCATTAGAAAAGAGTCTGATCCTGGGAGAGATTGAAAGCAGGAGAAGGGGATGACAGAAAGATGGTTGGATGGCATCACTGACTCTGGACGTGAGTTTGAGCAAGCTCTGGGAGATGATAAGGACTGGGAAGCCTGGTGTGCTGCAGTCCATGGGGTCACAAAGAGTTGGGCACGACTGAGTGACTGAACAACAAATGTCTTAAGATAACATAAATTTATTATCGTATAATTCTGCAGGATACAAGGCTGACACAGGTCTCACTGGGCTAAAATCAAGATCTGAGCAGGGCTATGTTCTTTTTGGAGGCTCTAGGGGAGAATCCCGTTACATTGACTTTACCAGCTTCTTTTTCTTGTGGTCCCTTTTGTCCATCCTCAAAACCAGCAACTTTGTATCTTTCCAACCAGGGAAGACAGGGAAGACAGAGAAGCCTGGCATGCTGCAGTCCATGAGGTCACAAAGAGTTGGACATGACTGAGCGACTGAATAATAACCACCACCACCATTCTTCCCCATTAACATTCCCTCTGACCCTGATCTCATCTGAGAAAGGTGAAATTAGACAGAACCATATAGATCATCCAGGAAAAGGACCTCATTTCAAGGACTTTAACTTTTACCTTATTTGCAAAGACTCTCTTCCTCATATAAGGCAACATATTCACAGGTTCCAGGAATTAGACATGGACATTTATTTTGCCTTGTTGAGTTCAGTCGCTCAGTCATGTCTGACTCTCTGCGACACCATGCACTACAGTACGCCAGGCCTCCCTGTCTATCACCATCTCCCAGAGTTTATTCAAACTCATATCCATTGAGTCAGTAATGCCATCCAACCATCTCATCCTCTGTCGTCCCCTTCTCCTCCTGCCTTCAATCTTTCCCAGCATCAGGGTCTTTTCAAATGAGTCAGTTCTTCACATCAGGTGGCCAAAGTATTTGAGTTTCAACTACAGCATCAGTCCTTCCAATGAATATTCAGGACTGATTTCATTTAGGATGGACTGGTTGGATCTCCTTGCAGTCCAAGGGACTCTCAAGAGTATTCTCCAACATCACAGTTCAAAAGCATCAATTCTTCAGCGCTCACCTTTATAGTCAAACTCTCACATCCATACACGACTACTGGAAAAACCATAGCTTTGAGCAGATGGACTCTTGTTGGCAAAGTAATGTCTCTGCTTTTTAATATGCTGTCTAGTTTGGTCATAGCTTTTCTTCCAAGGAGCAAGCATATTTTAATTTTACGGCTGCAATCACCATCTGCAGTGATTTTGGACCCCTCCCAAAGTAAAGTCTGTCACTGTTTCTACTGTTTCCCCATCTATTTCCCATGAAGTGATGGGACCAGATGCCATGATCTTAGTTTTCTGAATGTTGAGTTTTAAGCCAACTTTTTCACTCTCCTCTTTCACTTACATCAAGAGGCTCTTTAGTTCTTCTTTGTTTTCTGCCATAAGTGTGGTATCAACTGCATATCTGAGGTTATTGATATTTTTCCTGGAAATCTTGATTCTAGATTGTGCTTCATTCAGTCCAGCATTTCTCATGGTGTACTCTGCATATAAATTAAATAAGCAGGGTAAAAATATGCAGCCTTGATAGACTCCTTTCCTGATTAGGAACCAGTCTGTCATTACATGTCCAGTTCGAACTGTTACTTCTTGACCTGCATACAGATTTCTCAGGAAGCAGGTCAGGTCATCTGGTATTCCCATCTCTCTCAGAATTTTCCACAGTTTATTGTGATCCACACAGTCAAAGGCTTTGGCATAGTCAATAAAGCAGAAATAGATGTTTNGCTGCAATCACCATCTGCAGTGATTTTGGACCCCTCCCAAAGTAAAGTCTGTCACTGTTTCTACTGTTTCCCCATCTATTTCCCATGAAGTGATGGGACCAGATGCCATGATCTTATGAATGTTGAGTTTCAAGCCAACTTTTTCACTCTCCTCTTTCACTTTCATCAAGAGGCTCTTTAGTTCTTTGTTTTCTGCCATAAGTGTGGTGTCAACTGCATATCTGAGGTTATTGATATTTTTCCTGGAAATCTTGATTCTAGATTGTGCTTCATTCAGTCCAGCATTTCTCATGGTGTACTCTGCATATAAGTTAAATAAGCAGGGTAAAAATATGCAGCCTTGATAGACTCCTTTCCTGATTAGGAACCAGTCTGTCGTTACATGTCCAGTTCGAACTGTTACTTCTTGACCTGCATACAGATTTCTCAGGAAGCAGGTCAGGTCATCTGGTATTCCCATCTCTCTCAGAATTTTCCACAGTTTGTTGTGATCCACACAGTCAAAGGCTTTGGCATAGTCAATAAAGCAGAAGTAGATGTTTTTCTGGAACTCTCTTGCTTTTTCCATGATCCAGCGGATGTTGGCAATTTGATCTCTGGTTCTTCTGCCTTTTCTAAAACCAGCTTGAACATCTGGAAGTTCACAGTTCATGTATGGCTGAAGCCTGGCTTGGAGAATTTTGAGCATTACTTTACTAGTGTGTGAGATGAGTGCAACTGTGCAGTAGTTTGAGCATTCTTTGGGACTGGAATAAAAACTGACCTTTTCCCGTCCTGTGGCCACTGTTGAGTTTTTCAAATGTGTTGGTATACTGAGTGTAGCACTTTCACAGCATCATATTTTAAGATTTGAGATAGCTCAACTGGAAGTCCATCACCTCCACTAGTTTTGTTTGTAGCGATGCTTCCTAAGGCCCACTTGACTTCTCATTCCAGGATGTGTGGCTCTAGGTGAGTGATCATACCATCGTGATTATCTGGGTCATGAAGATCTTTTTTGTATAGCTCTTGTTTATATTCTTGCCCCCTCTTCTTTATATCTTCTGCTTCTGTTAGTTCCATATCATTTCTGTCCTTTATTGTTCCCATCTTTGCATGAAATGTTCCCTTGGTATCTCTACCTTTCTTAAGAGTTCTCTAGTCTTTCCCATTCTATTGTTTTCCTTTATTTCTTTGCATTGTTCACTGAGGAAGGCTTTCTTATCTCTCCTTGCTACTCTTTGGAACTCTGCATTCAAATGGGTATATATTTCCTTTTCTCCTTTGCCTTTTACCTCTCTTCTTTTTTTTGCCTTGTAGTAAACTAGTAGTAAACTATTAACCACTTACACTTTTGGTTTTCTCTTCACCAAAATGAGGATAATTACTCTTGTTGCCAACCAAGGTGGGCTTTTTTCACTTTATTTTTTGTCCCTATCCCTAGGAATTGTCGTAAGGACTAAATGTGGTAATAAATGTGAAGTTCTTTGTTTATTAGAAATCAAGTTTTTATTAGTCCTGCACTTGAATGCAGTTTAAGTTATTCATTAATTCATGTAGTCAGTAAATAACTATGGTACACTTACTATGAATCTAACATTATTCTATATTTTATAGACATCATGGTAAACCAATAGACAGGGTACCTATTGTCATGGAGTTTCAGTGGAAAGATAGACAAGTTTTGGTAATTGAAAAAATACTGAATGGCTACTCCAGTTAGAGTGGACAAGGACTACCTTTCTAAGGAAGAAAGCAGAAAGCTCCATGACAAGATTGGAAATAAATTCAGACTTGCCTTGCAAGACAGTGGAGAGAGGATTCCAGGCAGAGAGAACAGATCTAAGATGAAACAGCAGGAAGGCCTAACAGAGCATAATGAGTAAAAGGGAAAGAGGTAAGATCAGTGGGGTAGGCAAGTAATTGACAGTGTTACTAATTAAGCAGTGAGAAATGCTGAGGATTGAAATATATGTTCATGCAAAGACCATTGAAGTTTCCCTGTTTCTATTTTATTGATCTTAAAAGACAGCTGCTGGAGAGGAATTTATTAAAGTCAATACAGTTTCTTAGATGAACCTGAATAATAAAGTAACATAATATTAAATGATTCTGTAGGAGCTTTGGAAAAAATAAAACGTTAAAACCCATACTTAAATATTATCATGAATACCATTCTCTTATTAGAGAGTCCTGAGAAATACTTGGTCTTTGTCAACTGTGGTCTGAGAATGAGAGAAATACCGTCTTCATCTAAATATATCTTCATCACATCACCATTACTCTTAAAGATGAAGTTTAGCTGAGTACTATATACTAGTTGGGTGATGTCGCATTAATATATAAAGATCTTCTTTTACTATCTTCTGACATCAATTTTTACTGAAGAAAATAAAATTTTATTTCTTAGTAGGTAATTGGCTTTTCCTGTTTTTACCAATTATTATTTCCCTCTTACCTTTGGTTTTTGAAGTTTTACTATGAATTGCCTACATTACATTTTTCTCATCTTTCTAAAACTTCAATATAATTTTCAAATTGAGGATATAGGTCTTTTAAAAAATCTTTTAATTATTATCTCCAAAAATGTTGCCTCTTCCACATTCTCTCTTTCTTGAATTTCTGTTAGATATATGTTGGCCTTTTTTATTCTGTCCTTCATGTCTTTTCATCTCACAGTTTTCTTGCCTGGAGAATCCCATGAACAGAAGAGCTTGGCAGGTTGCAGTCCATAGGGTCACACAGAGTCAGACACAACTGAAGCAACTTAGCATGCACACACATATTGTTGACTTTGATGCTATGATATGGGGAACTCTTTCTGTTGTACTTTGGCTTGTTTGGAACTTGACAGATTTTCTAAAGCTGAGTCATCTTTACATACTTACTTAATAAGTATATTTATTTTAGGCTAGTTGGTTTTGTCTTATAATATTTTGCTTAATATATCTGCAGATACATTTAAAAGTAAATTTATTCTTTTAGTTCTTTTTTTCTCATATTGTTCCCACTCAACTTTAGGATCAATACTATGTCAACCTAGTTAACTTTCCTATTTTTATTTTCTGTAACAACTTGTATTAGACAAATATTAATTCTCTAACTTCTGTGTATGAAGGTTTTTGTGGAGAAGGTGTTATAATTTCATTTCCAGTGTTCTATTTTTCTATTTCTCCTTGTGTCAATTATTCCATTTTTATTTTTTGTCCATTTTATCTCTCAAATGTATTGACTAATGCTTTGTAATAATTTTATAGTGNTTTGTAGTGGTTAATCTCTTAAAATAGATAGTTATTCCTTGCTCTGTCATCCTGTATTTTTTTTAAACAGATATTATCTCCTCTTGTCCTATTTTTTTCCCTGTCTTACCTCAGTTTATCAATCATGTTAGACTTTTAGAAAAGTATGCTTTGGTTTTATTATTTACCTATTTGTATTTCCTATTTCCTTAACTCTTTTACCACTAACTTTACTATTTCTTTCTTTCCTGATTCTCTATGTCTGTCTGATCTTCCCAATCCAGGGATCAAACCCAGGTCTCCTGCATTGCAGGCGGATTCTTTACCAGCTGAGCCACAAGGGAAGCTCAAGACTACTGGAGTGGGTAGACTATCCTTTCTCCAGGGGGTCTTCCCAACCCAGGAATTGAATGAGGGTCTCTTGAATTACAGGCAGATTCTTTACCAACTGAGCTATCAGGGAAGCCTGTCTATCTGTTCAGTCGTGTCCAAACCTTTGCAACCCTATGGACTGTAGCCCGCCAAGCTCCTCTGTCCATGGGATTTCCCAGGCAAGAGTACTGCAGTGGGTTGCCATTTCCTCCTCCAGGGGATCCTCCCAACCCAGGGATCAAACCTGTGTCTCTTGTGTCTCCTGCCTTGCCAGGCAGATTTTTTACCACTAGCACCACCTGGGAATCACTATGTCTATTCATACACAATTTTTCTAGCTTCTTTTGTTGAAGTCATGGGTCTTTCCTCATAAACATAGTCACAGCTTTGACTCTTTTTTTAAGCAAATACTGCTTCACAGTCATCTTGTGAATTTCCACACATGGTGCTTTTACTATCATCCAGTTCTAAGTATTTTTTTATTTTATCTTCTCTATTTCTTCTCTAACCAAGTGATAATTTTATCACTTAACCTTCAAAGCATGTGGACTTTTAAGAATTCCTTGGTTACTGATTTCTCTTTTTCTTTTTTATAAGTTATTCACATTTTATTTTTTATTTATTTTTTGTGCTCTTTATGTTTTATTTTTCTAATATTAATGCAATTTTGTCTTGCTAACAGAGAACATAAGCCGTATAATACCAATTCTTTTAAATGTATGAGTTTTCCTTTGTGACTTAATGTGATGAGTACTATTGTTCTCTGTCCAGATTTCTTCAGCGTTGACTCACCTGTGCCCAAGCTGCTGGGAATATCAGCTGTCCATGGCTTCCAGGGTATCCCACACTGGAAATCACCCTCAGATGTAGGGAAATGTATCTAGCAAGGTGATGTTCCTTCGCTGGTGCAGCTTGCAGGTAGTTTACTAAACTGACATGAGTCCCCTTAGCTGACTTTGGAAAAATTCTGAAAGTCCTTCCCAACCCCAGAGTTCCCAGTGAGGATGGCTTAGCTTCACTTGCAACCTTACTGTGAGTCAGCTTCCATCTGCCTAATCCTGCCATTCTCATATATGTACAGGAATCTCTCTTAAGAGCACATCCCGGTAAATATTCTACATAGAACTCTCTACCTCAGATTTTGTTACCAGGGGACCCAATATAAGACATTAGATTGTCTTAGTAGATATTAGTACAAATATAATGTGACTTTGGCATGTGTATTCAGGAAAATGGGTAGCCTGTGTTTGTTGGTATAAAATTCTATAGCACATTTTACCCAGAGTTGATGCATATTTATTATTTTTGTCATCTTGACTTAATTTTTTGAAAGGGGTTGTTAAAATCTTTCAACTATACTTAGTATTTTATCTATATCTTCCCAAGTATTATCTAAAGTATAACTTTGAAAGTTTTGAGACTCTATTGTTGCTGCATAGGTATTCAAGAATGTTAGATATTCTGACCTTTCTCTGTGTTAGTCACTCAGTCGTGTCTGACTCTTTGTGACCCCTTGGACTGTAGCCCACCAGGCTCCTCTGTCCATGGAATTCTCCAGGCAAGAATACTGGGGTGGGTTGCCATTCCCTTCTCTAGATCTTTATCTGTATGTATTAATATTCATTGATGCCTGGCATTTTTTGCCTTAGGTTCTTTCTGTTTGTTTGATATTACAGTCGTACCAAACTTAATTTTCTGTTATTTGCCTGCTTCACCTTTTTTCTTTCATTTCATTTTCGATCATTCTGTGTATTGTAGCTCCAAATGTGTGAGAGGATTAATGAATCACAAAGCCATGCTCAACAGGATTTCCTCTACCATGAAGGGAAAGAATGGCTCAGAGGAGAGGACAGTCAGGGATTCCTGTCTATTTTCTCTCCTTCAGATGTGCCAGCGTGTCCTCACTTTGCCCTCAGGGGATGATTTCCTACCATGTGGCTGCCACAGGGCAGGAAGGACTGTTTCACCACCCACAGAATGAAGAGTCACATCCAGCCCAGGGTGAGCAGCCAGCAGCAGCGAACACAATCCAGACTGGTCGCTTTTGAGAGAGCATATGAATATTTTAGTTGATATTTACACCAGGATAACTGACATAAACCGGGACTAAGCTGAAGAAATTGACGCACAAAGTCAAGCTAATTCTCCTCTCACCACCCACCTCCACACTCTAGGCTAAGTAATTAGAACAGCATTTTAAGGGAGAAATTCAAAGAGATGGAGCAAAAGAAAAAAACCTAACATTTTGCTCACAACTGAAGAGAACTTTCTCAGGTTAAAAACAAAATAAAACCGATATAGGTGCTAAATTGCTTCAGTCGTGTCTGACTCTTTGCAACCCTATGGACTGCAGCCGGCCAGGCTCCTCTGTCCATGGGATTCTCTAGGCAAGAATCTTGGAGTGGGTTGCCATGCCCTCCTTCCTGACCCAGGAGATCTTCCCGACCCAGGGATGAAAGCCATGTCTCTTTTATCTCCTGCATTGGCAGGTGGGTTCTTTACTATTAGAGCCACCTGGGAAGCCCTAAAATCTATATATACAGAACTCAATATTTTACAAGAAAAATTAATAAGGCACAATGCCTAGACATATCCTGGAAAAATCTATGAATTAGATGAATAAAGAAAATCCTCTAAGCATTTATGCAGAAAAAGCAGTTAATCTAAAAAGAACCAAGAATCATGCTTGGCTCAGCTCCCATCTTAAGATGCTTAATGTCAGAAAACAATGAAGTAATTTATAGAGAATTTGAGCAGAGAAATAATGTGATCTTCAGAGACTACAGTCAGCCAATTTATGTCTTACACATTGATAACAGAGAAAAGATATTCTCAAATATCTGAGAGCTAAGACTATGCCACTTACTTAACTTGAGTGACCAGAAAGCCAAAACAGTAACACACAAGTGGAAAAATGTGTAAAGAAAGCCAGGACAAAGTTCCTATGGAGGTATACAGAAACGTAACATCCAAATCACTAGAACAGTGTCGCTGGCAGTGACTACTATAGAGACTGAACCCAGCACAGCACTGAATCTGCCAAAGTGGAAGTATTTGGAATTCCTTTCACAAGGACACTAAAATGAAGCTAATGTATCTTGTTCAATGAGAGTAATACTGTGTGAAAAATTTCCCCTAAATATCATCCTCAGGCAAGTTTATCAAAAAGTTGAAAAGTCTAATAAGTATTATTGTAACCTTTTTATTGAAGAACTTAAGTCATTCTTGAGAAAAAGTTCTTAGAAAGAAACATGCCAGAATGTTAAAGTGAATTTCCTTGGTTATTTGGGCAAGATTGACTTCGTTATTTGTATTTTTCTGCAGTTTAATATAGTAGTAAACAATATTACTTTGTAAATAAGAAAAACAAACTTCATATGAAAAAGAACCAGGAATTTTCTGGCAGTCCAGTGCTCAGGACTGCATGCTTCCACGGCCAGGGGGCCAGAGTTTGATTCCTGGTCAGGGAACTAAGATCCCACAAGCCATGCAGTGCAGCCAAGATAAACAGATATACATTAAAGTTCAAAATTAAAATAAAAAATAAATAACCAAATGCCCAAATCTAGATTTCCCAGAGAAACATAAATTATTAATTATAAGCTCAGGTCAACTGCTCTCCTCATTTTCACCTTGTTCTCCTGAACTATATTTTGAGAAATTATTCTTATCTATTGAAAATGCAAAGAATATCTCTCCAGGCAACAGAAGATGACAGAATATACAACGAAGAAGGGAATTTAGGTATATTTTAGTAAGTGTTTCAAAATCAAGAAGGATTTTGCCCCAGGGACATATGACTATGCCTGGAGACATTTTTGGTTGTTGAAACTGGGGAGAGAGTGGGCTACGGGCATCTAGAGGGTACATGTTAGAGATGCTGCTAAGCATAATGCACAGGGCTGCCTCTCACAACAAAGAATCATCCTTGATTAAATTATATATAATTATAGATATTATAACATATATATAAATTATATATCAGTTCAGTTCAGTCGCTCAGTCGTGTCTGACTCTTTGTGACCCCATGAATCGCAGCACGCCAGGCCTCCCTGTCCANAAGCCAACTTTTTCACTTTCCTCTTTCACTTTCATCAAGAGGCTTTTTAGTTCCTCTTCACTTTCTGCCATAAGGGTGGTGTCATCTGCATATCTGAGGTTATATATTACTTAATATATATTAAAATGTATTATATTTTATATATACTTAAACACAAGTGCAAAGAAATTGCAAATGCTGTCCAAAGTTGAACAACTATTCTATAACAAAAAGAGTAAGCAATGAGTGATAATACAAGTGATTATAGAAAAGTGTAGTTGTTTCTACCCTTGAAGCAGAGAAATGTCCAAGGTGAGGCTCTGAATTGTTCACGTGGACCATTTCCATCTTGTCTTTATCTTTTCTTTAGACAAGGGGCCATGCAGTCCCCCAAGTGGGCAGATGCAGATTTTTCCTGCTGTCCATCTGTCTCCCAGCCCACCACATTGGCCTTGAAGCGCATTGAGGTAGTTATTCCTACTGAAATTTATAAATGAGAAAATGCTTTTCCTCCATAGTTAATGAGGACCTAAAGAAGGGTCCAGATATTTTAAGTCTCTGCCAGATGTTCTTTAATAATATCATCACTCAGCGTTTGAGGAGAATGAATTCTATCTGCCGTCTGCCAGGTCATTGGCCCTAAAAGTTTATAGTTTCATTAATTTTTTTTATGTGGACATAGACAAGGCCTAAGCTTCAACCCCCTACTTGTTCTTTATAAGCACATTTTCCTCAGGCCATTAGATACAGGCAGATATAACCAAGTTGAAGCTGTCTGAGGCAAGGGTAGTGTTTGAATTTTAATTTTCTTCATGCTAAAGTCAAAAAATTATGGATAGCCACTCAATTAGAACTCTCAAGTTTGAATCATGTTGTATTTAGTCGGGGGCCATTGGGTCTGTGAGGCTGAAGCAAATTGTGTGAATATGCTACCTATAGGGAGGTACCAATTTATAGGGGTTTCAAGGAGAAAATAAACATATTATCAAGGGGAAGTCTTATTAATATTCAGAAAAGTAATACCAAACTCCAATAAATGTAAAGCAATAAATGAGAGATTAACAATGAAGTAAAATATCTGATATTTCAGGAAGAGGACAAAGTTAAGCTCAGGTTGAAAACCATTCATAGGTTAAGAATCCCTTTTATTGTCTTGTTAGAGATGATTTTTCTGTGTCTTTTGAGGGAGGAAAAAGAATTTTCTTAAATGGACCAATCAATCTTAATGGAAATCAACCCTGAATATTCACCGGAAGGACTGATGCTACAGCTCCAATATTATGGCCACCTCATTTTCGACTCTGAAAATCTTGATTGTTGGGAAAGATTGAGGGCAGAAGAAGGGGAGTGACAGTGAATGAAATGGTTGGATGGCATTGCTAACTCAATGGACGTGGGTTTGAGCAAATTCTGGGAGACAGTGAAGGACAGGGAAGCCTGGCGTGTTACAGTCCACAGGGTTCCAAAGAGCTGGACATGAGCAACAACTTCAAAGGGTCTGTACAAGAGTCCAAGAATTAGGATTCAGTTTTGGTTTTAACAAAAATTTTAAAAGCCAAAGTTTAAGAAGGAAACTTGGATTTCTTTTGGTGTATAATACAAGAGAAGGGAGTTCATTAGTGGAACAGGGACTGACAGTACATCCAGACCTCACGAGGAAATAGATTGAAGTAGACTGCAGTAGATCAAGGGATCTCAGGATGGAGCTAGGGAGTTAGTGCAAAACAGGTGTAGATTCTAAAGGTATAAGCAATCATGATTCCTATACATTCAAGTGACTCAACTTTGGATTCAACCTAGGTTAATATAGGTCAAATTTGAGAGGGAGTATAAAGATACTGGGATGGGGAGCTCAAGATTGCTTTCAAATCATAAAACCTAAGTATTGTAATTCCACGTAGAAGAAATAGGTTGTTAGACAGGCATGGTAGAAAGTGTGTGTGTCTTGGAGCGAAACAGATGTAGGTTTCGGTTCATGCTTTTTCTTACTCCTTGACTTCTAGATTTTTCATCTGTGTCATGGAAAAATTAATACAAATCTCACCCAGAAGTCATGTCAACCAGAGACCTAGAAGAGTGTCTCGTCCATGCAAGATTTCAATAAGTGAGCTATTTGCTTATTGTCAACGCTTATTATATTTCACCTCAAGCTTAGTGTTCATGTATTTAGCTTCCAGTCTCACATGCCCTGCCACATACTCCTCACAACACATCCTCAGCCTTTCCCTGAACTGGATACTGATCACAAAGCCTATTCCCATACTTTATCAGCCTTTTTACAGCTTGATGCAAGTTCTAGCTACCATAGTCAATTTGCTCCTCCCCTTCACTATGCTTTAATCTGTCCTCCTTGGCTTAATATATTCCCAGGCAATTCTAAAGGTGATAAACATCGCACCTTGTCCTGGGCCCCTGACCTAGAGTAACCATAAGTCCCAGCTCACCTGAAACAGTCCCCACTGGTGTGTCTGACTTCCTATCCAGTTAAAGATTTGCCCATAGTTTTCAACTTTTATGAAGTTTCATTATTAGTAATTGTACGAAAGTACGCTGGAGTGGATTTGGCGGGCCTCCCTCCACTTGGTACTCTCAGCTTCTGCTGAGGTTTCTCCTAGTAGTGTATGAGCTGCATGGACATAGTAACAGAACACTCACTGTAACAGGAATATAAACCTGAAATACAACCAGTAATAATCCCTCTCTGATTTCATGATCAGTTTTAGGAGCTCCATTTCAAGAAGAACATACAGGACAGTCATTCATAAAATAAAGTGGTCTCAGACCTAAGTAACCAGGCATAGCTAACTCCTTTAGTTTAAGGTAATAGGGGACATTTATTTAAGTCTGTGATAGCTGCTAGCTACTCGACACATTGGCTTATTTTACTGTGCCATAGCATGCAAAATATACTAATCTAGCAGACCACCAGTTAGTGGGGTTAGTGGGAATCAAAAGATACTATGGTTGACTTGTACATACAACATGCATGGGATATAAAAAGGCTGAGCAATCCTGCCATAGACCAGAGAGTATTCACAATGCTCTTGTGAAAACAGCTCTATACGGTACAAATCTAAAACTGTTTATGTGATTTTCAGTATTACTTTAGTTTATAATAAGTGCCTTGGCAAAAATGAGTTAAAAAATGAAAAAGTGTCTATAAAAAGTATAAGAACTGAGTTTTCTTTTCTCACAAAAATTCATTTTTATGTTGTGCATAAGTGGGTGTTCAGTTGTGTTCAACTCTTTGCAACCCTATAGACTGTAGCCTTGCCAGGCTCCTCTGTCCATGGGATTTTTTAGGCAAGAGTACTGGAGTGGATTGTCATTTCCTCCGCTAGGGCATCTTCCCAACCCAGAGATCGAATCCGTGTCTCTTGGTCTCCTGCATTACAGGCAGATTCTTTACCTCTGAGCCACTGGGGAAGCCTGGTGTTTATGTTACTTGTGTAAAATATTTGTCAATGTTTGCCATCTACCATGGAGGACATCAGTGACCATATGAAGACATAAATCTGTAGAAGAAACATAGATGTCTATACTTCAAAAGTTAGTCATTAAAACAAATGTGCCTGAAAATGACAACTTAACATTGGCAACTGTGTGTTTACATATTGCTGTGTGAAGCACAACTGTTTGACTAGATCAAATGGCTGTTCTTGAAAATTACATTTGCTCATTTTCAATTGCAAGTTTTCTTGGGCATATACAAAAATAAAGGGTAATAGTGTGCTAACACTATTAGCAGAAGAACTTTGCAAAGAGTTTTATATGATGACAGTTTTATATCTGAATCCTCAAATACTTGAATTAGAAAAATCACTTAAGTCCAATATTTTAATTATTTCAACCAATTCATAAAATCATAGTGACGCTATTGAGAGTTCATTCCATCAAAGATAAAATATCTGACATAACTTTAAATACTATTACAAACTCAGTTTAAAAGTAAAATACTGGAGAAAAGTATTTGTTATTAGGATGACATGAATAGATACTTTGGTGGATCACAATGTTATGATAAAAGCAATGTTGTTAGAGATCTATGGAACAGAAATCTACTTGGAATTAGTTGTACTGAAAATATAATTCACATTTGTGTGTGTGTATTATATATATATATCTACATAGAGAAATGGTAATACACAGTAGTTAAACTGTAACATTTTTAAGAAAAGTTTGATACCATATATAAAAAACAGTGCTTTAGGATGGAAGATCATGCTTGCTCTCTATACTGTGTTTCATCAATTGAATTTTAGAAAAGTATAACTTTTTAAGAATCATTTTCTAAATAANTCTAAAATGGTTTGCAAACATAATTTTGAAATTCTATAATTGCACTTTAATATATCTGATTTTTGGAGAAAGTCTTTTGATGGTATTCTCACTCTCAATTATATGTGATATATTCTGTACCATGTTGGAATGAAACTAAGAAACCCTGTCAGGTTATATATCTAATTTTGATGAAATTTGGGAAAACAAGCACAGAGAAAAGTAATTAGATGAGTTTGTCCCGTAAAAATATGTGAGGAGAAGAAATGCTATGAATGAAAACACAAAGAAAGTACAGTGGAAACATTGGACAGATTTATACATGTCAATATGAAACAAAAATCTGAATTGAGAATATACTTCATTTAGAGCCATTTTTTCTAAGCCTACCAAGATTATCATACACAGTCAAGAGATTATTTTCTCTCAAATTACAGTCCATCAAAGAGTCAATTGAAGATGTTCACTCTTTCAAACATGCTTCCCAGGTGGCTCAATGTTAAAGAATTCGCCTGCCAATGTAGGAGACACAAGAGACATGGGTTTGATCCCTGTGTCAGGAAGGTTCCCTGGAGGAGGAAATGGCAGCCCATTCCAGTATTCTTGCCTGGAGAGTCCCATGGACAGATGGGTCTGGCAGACTATAGACCATAGGGTCACAAAAGAGTTGGACACAACTAAGCATGCACGCAAGGCACAAGACAAGACTCTCTCAAACGTGCTAACCAGAAAATTGTAGCAATTTCATCAAAACTTCAATAAGTAAGTCCACATTAAAATACACTGTTCAGATAAATATCAGTGATACAATATTAAAGATAGATATAGCCACTAAACCAATTCAAGAATGTGAAAATGTGCTAAGAATGATTATTATGCTTGCCTAATTTTTAATGCTCAGTCAACATAATGAAGGGTTGTGTGATATTTGTTTTAACAATCAATAATATCTATTTCTAACTAATTTTGAAAATAGTTTTAAGCATTATTATGCAATTTGGAGAGTAATGAGCAGGTATTTTTGAAATATATGTATATAGATAGATAACACTACTATATATAAAATGGATAACCAACAAGGACATACTGCATAGCACAAGGAACTATACTTAATATTTCATAATAATTTATAAGGGAAATTAATCTGAAAAAATATACGTACATGCACATATATAAAACTGTCACCATACTATACACCTGAAACTAATACAACAGTAATTAGTACAACTTCAATAAAGTTAAAGTATATATATACATTTATAGTTATTTTAGAGCACCTTTACATTCTCAGAAGTGTCCTGCTTTGGGCAATAAATTGCATGGTAAACCTGCCTAGCTTATTCTCTTTTATGTCACCTTCTTCTCCTAAATTGGGTTCAGCCAATGGATGAAAAGCTCACCTATATAAGCATCTTATAAAGGAAGGCAGAAGAAAAGTTGGGAAGAGAGAAAAGAAAGGGAAAGCAGGAAGGAGTGAGGTAGAGGGAAATGTCTTCAATGTCTGGTGGGAAAAAGGGTCAAAAAGCTGCCATGATCTCTGTTATACCATTTCAAATTTTTTGATTCTCTATTTTAATTATTTCTAAATTGAGGTATAATTTACTTAATAGTCTAATGCAAGAATCTGTTCCACATACTTCTCTACAAATTTTTATCTCTGTATGCACTACATGGCCATTACCCAGGTCAAGATTTATACCACATCCCTCTCCCAGAAAGCTCCCTCCTGCCCATCCCAGGCAACATGACCACAACCAAATCAGACAGAGGAAATCACTACTCTAATTTCTATCACCATAGATTAATTTTGTCTTTGTCCTTGAAATTCAAATAAGCATAACCATATAATATGCACTCTTTTCTATCTGACTTACTGTGTTCAAATTAATGTTTTTGATATTCATCCCTATTAGCTTTGTTACGTTTCTGTATCATTCATTCTCTTATTGATAAATAGTTAGGTTGTTTTCTTCTTAGGGTTATTACAACCAAAGCTATTATGAATATTTTGTATGAATCTTTTTGTGGACATATCAGCTTTTTTCTCTTGGAGATATATATATATATATATATATGTGGTGAATGGCTGGGTCATAGAATGGTGAGTGTATTTTTAACTTTATTAAAAACCATGAGGAAATTTTCCAAAATATTAAAACTGTTTAAGAGAAGTGCATTTCAAGAGGATTGTGCACTTCAGTTGTTTCAACTTTTAGTAACACTAGAGCTTTGGGTTTTTTGTTTGTTTTTAATTTTTAAAAACACTATACTCTGATAGAAGCATAGTGATATTGTGGTTTTAATTGTCAATTCACTCGTGAGTAACAGTGTCAAACAGTTTCTTCATAGTCTATGGTTCATTTGAATATACTCTTTTTGAAGTGTCTTCTGCTACTGAGTGTAGGGATGGTATCTTTTTCTTATTGATTCATAGGAATGCTATATATTTCCTGAATATGAGTCCTTTGTCAGTATTGTGTACCTTATTATGAATATTTTCACCCAGTGTATAGTTTGACTTTTCTCTTTTTCACCAATGCTTTTTGATGAGCACGAGTTTTTTAACTTTGATGAAGTCAAATTTATCATTTTTTATTCTTGGTGCTTAATATCTCTCCTATACTAGTGTCACAAGGACATTTTCCTATATTTTCCTCCAGCTCTCACATTTAGATCTATGATCTATCTCAAATTAATTTCCATATATGGTGTGAAGTAGGTGTCAAAGCTTATTTTTCAACTGGCTATCTAATTATTCAAATGCTACTTATTAGAAAGACCTTCCTTTCTTCCATTGAATTTTATTAGTGTCTTTTGTCAAAATGATTATTTTTTCTTTACACCAAAACAGAGGGGGTGAATCACTTTGCCAAACAGTTGTTATGCAATTCAGCACACCATGTCCTTCACAGAGGAGAACAGAGAAATCTGAGGCCACCATGGGGATAAAAGTAAGTTGAACCTCCCATTAGCTTTTATAATCAAAGGCCAGCCTCATTGCTTTCTGTCATTTCTTTATAACCATTTCTCATTCACACAAGGAGTGCCCAGCTGCTATTTTTCCTTCCAATTTTTAATTATGTGATTCTTTGATTGAAATAGTTATTAATAAGCATATATGGTTCCTGGATAGCTTTAAAATCTCTTCTGCTTGTTCCTACAGTGACACATCCTCAGTACAATGGTCTGTACTTGGAAAAGTTCTAACGTGGGTAACCAGACACAAGTCCTTCCACTGATTGGCTCCATGGATGACCTTGAGCATGTCACTGATCAATCCTTATTCTTAATGTCCCCATCTGACAAATGACATTCTAGGATTCAGTGAGGGAACCTGAGGTTTTGACTTGATTAACTGCATCTCCTTCATCATCTGTTAGTGTGTTTGATAGCAGAGGAAAACTGTTCCCTCCCCTAATCCAATTAACTCCAATTAAAATTTGTAGTTTGTAATTAGTTAGTCTGATAGGTTTTTTAAAAGCCTCATCAGTGTAAATCTTTGGCCTCCCTTTTTCAGGCTTGGCAGCTGTCTTGCTCCTTTTAATTTGAGCTCCTCTCACCCATTTGTGCCACTTCTGATTCATTACTCCTTGTTCTTGTTTATTTATGGTCTTCCCCCCTCCCCACTTTGCTCCTTATAGAATTTAGGAGACTCAGAAAGGTTTCAAATTACCTAGAAACTATTCTACACAAAGAAAAATATTTCAACTTCAAGCCCAGTTGAAATATGTCAACATCTCAGACACATGTTTTAAACACTTCCCACACTGTATAGCACAAATCTGTATGTTACGAGAGGTGACTCCTCTTGTGACCTGTGAAAACTGATCGTCAATCACATGTCCTGAGAAGTGCCAAGAAAATCCCTCACACCCCAATATATTTGCCACAGTGGGACATGTTCCCTGATGCTTGGTTTTGTAAATTTTATTTTTATTTATTTCCTTATTGAATGTATGTACATCAAAATAAATTTATAAGGAATCTAAGTTTCGTGAGGGCAAGGATTTTTGTCTGCTTTTAAAATGTTTTTAATATCCCTATTGTGAACCGTGAACTTCTAGATATTCAAGCTGGTTTTAGAAAACACAGAGGAACCAGAGATCAAATTGCCAACATCAGCTGGATCATCAAAAAAGCAAGAGAGTTCCAGAAAAACATCTATTTCTGCTTTATTGACTATGCCAAAGTCCTTGACTGTGTGGATCACAATAAACTGTGGAAAATTCTGAGAGAGATGGGAATACCAGACCACCTGACCTGCTTCTTGAGAAACCTGTATGCAGGTCAGGAAGCAATGGTTAGAACTGGAACATGGAACAACAGACTGGTTCCAAATAGGAAAAGGAGTATGTCGGGGCTGTATATTGTCACCCTGCTTATTTAACTTCTATGCAGAGTACATCATGAGAAATGCTGGGCTGGAAAAAGCACAAGCTGGAATCAAGACTGAGGGGAGAAATATCAAGAACCTCAGACATGCAGATGACACCACCCTTATGGCAGAAAGTGAAAAAGAACTAAAGAGCCTCTTGATGTAAGTGAAAGAGGAGAGTGAAAAAGTTGGCTTAAAGTTCAACATTTGGAAAACGAAGATCATGGCATCTGGTCCCATCACTTCATGGGAAATAGATGGGGAAACAGTGGAAACAGTGGCACACTTTATTTTTGAAGGCTCCAAAATCACTGCAGATGGTGATTGCAGCCATGAAATTAAGACACTTACTCCTTGGAAGGAAAATTATGACCAACCTAGATAACATATTAAAAAGCAGAGACATTACTTTGTCAACAAAGGTCCATCTAGTAAAGGCTACAGTTTTTCCAGTGGTCATATATGGATGTGAGAGTTGGACTGTGAAGAAGGCCGAGCACCGAAGAATTGATGCTTTTGAACTGTGGTGTTGGAGAAGACTCTTGAGAGTCCCTTGGACTGCAAGGAGATCCAACCAGTCCATCCTAAGAGAGATCAGCCCTGGGTGATCATTGGAAGGACTGATGTTGAAGCTAAAACTCTAATACTTTGGCCACCTGATGAGAAGAACTGACTTATTTGCAACGACCCTGATGCTGTTAAAGATTGAGGGCAGGAAGAGAAGGGGACAAACAGAGGATGAGAGGGTTGGATGGCATGATCGACTCAATGGACATCGGTTTGAGTGGACTCCAGGAGTTGGTAATGGACAGCGATGCCTGGCATGCTGCGATTCATGGGGTCGCAAAGAGTCAGACACGACTGAGCGACTGAACTGAACTGAATATCCCTATCATCGAAAATAATACTATATAATAGATCCCTGATAAATATTTCTTGAAAGAACTTATAAATTAAAAGTGAATGAACAAATTACATTAATTTAATTGTACTGTGTAATTTGTTATTTTACCTCAAGACTTTTGTCCTTTACTACTAAAGATGCATTATGAAAACAACATACCTTCAGTACTTACTGATGCCAGCTATTATGTTCAAGGTTTTAATAGGTAACCCTTCATCTACTGCTCAAAACAGTTTTATGAGGGAGTCAATATTATTTTCATTTTTTAATCACTAAATTCAGGCTTAGAAAAAATAAATAACTTATTGAAGGTATTAAGGTTAGTAAGTTGTAGAACCAGCATTATAATTCAATTACAAAGAAAAGAGACACATATCAGAAAAACTTAGACATCAAGAAAAAAGCAATTCGACCACCCTAACAAACCTAACATAACTACTTAACTTAATAACTACTTAGTAATAACTACTTAAAACTATTAACTTAGTAACTATTTAACATAAGTTCTTCCCTGATAACTCAGTTGGTAAAGAATTCACCTGCAATGCAGGAGACCCAAGTTCGAGTCCTGGCTTGGGAAGATCCCCTTGAGAAGGGATAGGCTACCCACTCCAGTATTCTCGGGCTTCCTTTGTGGCTCAGCTGGTAAAGAATCTGCCTGCAATGCGGGAGACCTGGGTTTGATCCCTGGATTGGGAAGATCTCCTGTAGAAGATAAAGGCTACCCACTTCAGTATTCTGGCCTAGAGAATTCCATGGAGTCAGACACTCACTGAGTGACTTTCATAAGCCACAAGCTAACATAACTACTGTGTGCACTGTATTGTAATTCTGCCTAACTTTCCTGTCATTAAGTTTTGATTTTATATTATGGCTTCAGAATATACATATTTTAAAAATTATGGGTTCTCTTACACCCAGTAGTAACTTGTTTTTATAGCTATGCCACTACTGCCACATTTGCCATTAATTAATTGCCTATCACAGTCCCATAGAATGACACTATTTTGGGGATTAATCCCTTCTCCTGTCAGGCTAAAACTATTCTCACATAAAAGGCAATGATGATTATACTATAAGGTATTGTTAATTGTTTCCCTAGAAAAATGAAATAGCCTGTCTCAATTTTTCTGAGACATAATCAAGCGCTTTATCAAGTGAAGAACTAAATTGGGAAGAAGCTTATATGTAAGTAACATTTACTTACACTTTGCACTTCCTCTTTTTCCTCCTTCATTCTTTTTATCTGCTCTGCTATTACCTTGCTCCACTTTTTCCTTCCCATCAAACAGACCTTTACAAAAGCCTTTTATGCCAAGCAAATGCCACACATCCCTGAACACAGTTCAGCTTTATTAATTATCCCAAATCTACCCCCCTCAAAGCTCCCTAATTTCAAGAGAACCATGTATGAACTCCTCACCCTTTAATAAAAGGGCAAGGTTCGAGTCATTTCCTCTTCCTATATTATAATAAAAAGTCATAACACCCCAGTCTTTTCACAAAGCACTTTTTCCAAATCCTCTCCTCGTTGTATGCCTGCCATTCACAGGCTTCAGATTCCAGTATATATTCTTCCAAGTATTAGTAAATGAGTAATAATCTACATTGCCATGTTCTGTCATGGCATGCACCACTACTTCCCATCCCCTGTATACTCAAACTTCACCCAAAGGAGGAGTCACAGAACATTCTCACTAGCCAAAGGCTCAGGAAAGACAATGGGATTGTGGGGAGAAGACCAGGCATTTCCTCAGTGCCAATGTCCGTTGAATGGCAAGGACTCTGAGTCAGCCTGTACAATCACTTTGTAAAAAAACTAGAAAGTAGGCTTAAAGAGAACTTTGTTGTTCAGCCACTCAGTCATGTCCAACTCTATGTGACCTCATGGACTGAAGCATCCCAGGCTCCCCTGTCCATCACCAACTCGTGGAGCTTGCTTAAATGCATGTCCTTTGAGTCAGTGATACCATCGAATCATCTCACCCTCCATCGTCCCCTTCTTCTCCTGCCTTCAATCTTTCCCAGCATCAGGGTCTTTTCCAATGAGTCAGTTATTCGCAGCAAGTGGCTAAAATATTGGAGCTTCAACTTCAGCATCAGTGCTTCCAATGAATACTCGGGATTAATTTCCTTTAGCATTGACTTGTTACATCTCCTTGCAAACCAAGGGACTCTCAAGAGTCTTCTCCAACACCATAGGTCAAAAGCATCAGTTCTTCAGCACTAAGCTTTCTTTATAGTTCAACTCTCACATCCATACATGACTACTGGAAAAATCATAGCTTTGGCTAGTTGGACCTTTGTCATTGAAGCAATATCTCTGCTTTTTAATACACTGTCTAGGTTGGTCATATAACCTCAGATATGCATATGACACTGCCCTTATGGCAGAAAGTGAAAAACTAAAGAGCCTCTTGATGAAAGTGAAAGAGAAGAGTGAAAAACCTGGCTTAAAACTCAACATTCAGAAAACAAAGATCATGGCATCCAGTCTCATCATTTCATGGCAAATAGATCGGGAAACAATGGAAACAGTGACCGACTTTATTCTTGGGGATTCCAAAATCATGGCAGATGGTGACTGCAGCCATGAAATTAAAAGACACTTGCCCCTTGAAAGAAAAGCTATGACCAAACTATACAGCATATTAAAAAGCAGAGACATTCAAAGGTCTGTCTAGTCAAAGCCATAGTTTTTCCAATAGTCATATATGGATGTGAGAGTTGGACTATAAAGCAAGCTGAGTGCCAAAGAATTGATGCTTTTGAACTGTGCTGTGGAGAAGACTCTTGAGAGTCCCTTGGCCTGCAAGGAGATCCAATCAGTCAATGCTAAAGGAGATCAGTACTGGGTGTTCACTGGAAGGACTGATGCGGAAGCTGAAACTCCACTACTTTGGCCACCTGATGCAAAGAACTGACTTATTTGAAAAGACCCTGATTCTTAGAAAGATTGAAGGGAGGAGGAGAAGGGGATGATGGAGGATGAGATGGTTGGATGGCATTACCAACTCAATGGATATGAGTTTGCATAAACTCTGGGAGTTGGTGATGCACAGGAAAGCCTTGCATGTTGCAGTCCATGGGGTCACAAAGAGTCAGACACGACTGAGTGACTGAACTGAACTGAGGTTGGTCATAGCTTTTCTTCTAAGGAAAGGAGCAAGCGACTTTTAATTTCCTGGCTGCAGTCACCATCTGCAGTGATTATGGAGTGCAAGAAAATAATGTCTCTCACTGTTTCCATTGTTTCCCCATCTATTTGCCATGAAGTGATGGGACTGGATGCCATGATCTTTGTTTTATGAATGTTGAGTTTTAAGCCAGCTTTTTCACTCTCCTCTTTCACTTTCATCAAGAGTCTCTTTAATTCTTCACTTTCTGCCATAAGGGCGGTGTCATATGTATATCTGAGGCTATTGATATTTCCCTCAGCAATCTTGATTCCAACTTGTGCTTCATCCAGCTCTGGCATTTTGTATGATGTACTATGCATATAAGTTAAATAAGCAGGGTGACAATATACAGCCTTGATGTAATTCTTTTCCAATTTGGAACTGGGCCACATCAGTCATTCCAATTAATATTCAGGGTTGATTTCCTTCACAACTGACTAAGCTCCCACAAATGCCTCACATTTGTGACATCACAAATCTGAATCCTGATCAGTGGGACAACAGAGCTCTTTCTTAATCACCATGCTTAATTAATCAATGTTGTCTTCCAGATTCCCACCCTCCTGGGTCAACTTTTTGTTTCTCCTCCTCTTTGTATCTATACTTTTCTTGGCACGATGTTTCCAATCATGATCTCAACTATTTTGTGATTATAATTTTGATTTTCCACTCTAGCAACACACTTGATGTGGTCCAGAGACATGCTTATTATAGTGGCACCTCAATCAAGAGCAGAGATTTTGATCTTCAAGACTGCCCCATTCCCCAAAACAAACGGACCACACATCTTCTCACTTTTTAAGGCAAAATAATCTAGACTCTGTTAGACTTTCCTGGAAAAACAAATAGGCTTTAAGGAGATTCCCATTAATATAAGTAATATTAAGCAAAAATAGAGAAAGAAGAGTTGGCCCTTAGATTGTAGATGCTACATGAGCATCCTTCTGTCACAAGTCATATTATATTTATCTCAAATTTCAAGGGATTTCTCCCCTCTTTTAAGACTAGTCACTGACATTTTAAGTATAAAAATGTTTCCAGACTTACTTCCTCATTTATTCCAGTTTTGTTATATACCTTTTCCTAAACTATTTCCCTCACGTTGGAAGACAAGCACTGAGACTTTTCTTGTATTCACTACTTAAATGTTTGATTAAAACCCAAAGTGGCTATAAAATATCAAACTCATTAGTTTCCATTTTTAAAACTTTTGCCAGTTTTATTAAAGTATTCTTTTAATCCCAATCTCAAATATTTAGTAAATACCTCCAAAAATATGGCTAGCACTTATAAAGGACATTTATTGAGTGCTTACATATGCTAGGTACTTGGGTAAAAGCTTTACATGCATTAGTACATTTATCCTCACAACAGCCCTATATTAAAAGGTATTTCCATTATCACTACCTTTAGGATATTAAAGGGTAAGTTCCCAAAGTTATTAAGGCCTGAGTTTAGACAATTCATTTTCAAAGCCTAGAAAATTATCCATCACGCTATACCTACTTTTCTATCTTTAGCCCACATTTATTGGTTAAGGGAAAACAGATTTTTTTAATGTTGGTAGATGAAGTCATCACAAGATGATTGAATTGACAAATTTGATATTAAAACTGAAAAATGTTTTATCAGTTATCAAGTCTAGCTCTCTTTTTATTCAAAATAGGGATAAGATAATGTAATTCATAGAGAGATCATATATTTGTCCAAAATCATGGAGATTATCTGGGTTTTGAGCCCAGATTTCCCAACTCCAGTGCTAATTTCACACCATTACACAAAATCTATCCATGGGATAGATCTTAAAAGGTCTACCTGACCTTTTAAGACAATGTATTCTTGATTTTGATTTAGCATGATTCTCAGCTGTTTTTGATTACTGGACAAGGCAAACTGTCTAATCTACCAACTGCCTTCACTCCTTTATACAAAGCCAAGCTGAAAAGAGTCATCTTGGGATAATTAGAAGAATAATAATTTTTATAATCAATCAAGGAGATAAAATAAAATATAATCAAATCAGTCTTATACATGTCATAAGGCAAACTATGTACCTAGTCATACTGTGGGCTTCCCTGCGCAGAGGGGTAAAGAACCTGCCTGCCAATGCAGGAGACTCAGGTTCAATCCCTGGGTCGGGAAGATCCCTTGGAGAAGGAAATGGCTACCCACTCTAGCATTCTTGCCTGGGAAATCCCATGGATAGAAGAGACTGGGGGGCTACAGTCCATGGGATTACAAAAGAATTAGACATGACTTAGTGACTAAAAACCAAGAAAGTCATACTGTAAACATTTTTTAAAATTGCTATTCTCTGGAAAGGATAATGAAACTTGTCCATTAACAAGGTATATATGTTAATTTTCCCTCTGTATGGAATATTCCATTCTTCAACAAGTCTTCTTCCACACTGCACCGAAATCCTCCATCTTCCCTGCTAATTTATTCACCCTTGTTTCCTGTTAAAATCCTCTCCTTTGCAGACTTCTCTGACATCCACCATACTCTTAGTGTGGTCAGGCATCTACTGTGAAGTGTTGCAGAATCATAGATTTACCTCCTCATACAGTATTTATAACAGAGTACCTAGTGATTAATCATCTGTTTTCTCTGCAGGACACTAGCATATTTAAAGTGACACTCTGTCCCATGTCCCCATGCCTAAATCACTATGTATTTCTTGAATGAAAAACTGAATGGACATCATGAACTTGCACCAAGTCATACCCCGCCCAGCCTGGCTTCCTGATGACCAGAATTACTCACTGGCAAGAGCTCTGGTGACCATGCAATGGAGAACATCTTATTATACATTATATGAGATAAAGGAACATGACCCATCATCATAATCTTGTATGTTCACCAGTTCAGTTCAGTCACTCAGTCGTGTCTGACTCTTTGCGACCCCATGAACCTCCACACGCTAGGCCTCCCTGTCCATCACCAACTCCTGGAGTCCACCCAAACCCATGTGCATTGTGTCAGTGATGCCATCCAACCATCTCATCCTCTGTCATCCCCTCCATACACTTTCCTAAAGCTAACTTCCCCACCTCACAAACTCTCTATGAATGCTGAGAGACTGATTCCAATATTTTATATTCTTGATCACACTTTAAATTGTAGAATTTGAATCCATACTTGAAGATTACATTTTATTCCCAGGTATTCTGCTATTTCCTCAGTCCCCTTTCAGCACTCTGTCATTATTGAGTTGAATATTTGCCTATACTGCTTCCTTTACTTGATGGGATCCCTTCTGTGCTTATTCACTCAGTCGTGTCTGACTCTTCTCAATCCCATGGTCTGCACTCTGCCAGGCTCCTCTGTCCACAGGGATTCTCCAGGCAAGAATACTGGAGAAGGTTGCCATGTCCTCCTCCAGGGGATCTTCCCAATCAGGGACTGAATCCAGGTCTCAGCATTGTGAGCAGATTCTTTACCATCTGAATCCACCAGGGAAACAAGCCATTTCTATTTCATACCACTCTTCTTGCCATCTAGCAACAAGGACTCACCTATATAAAAGCTTACAAAGAATCCTTAGTTCAACATTCCACCTGCTGTAAGTCAAGCTAATACTAGATGTACTCAGCTGCTCCCAAAGAAAATTTTACACAATTAAAATTTGACAGCTGGCCCAATAGTGAAGAGTTTATCTGGCATCTTTGTACCACAGTTAATCTGTTGAAAACCACACTCCTAAGAGGTCCCAACTGTACCTCTCTGACCACCCAGGAAAATCATTCCACCATAGTCCCTTGACCTCAGGAGTTCACCTCTTCCTCAAAGAAAAGTTGTAATAACATAACCACTAACCAGGGGGTTCTTGATATTCCATCCCAGCAAACTGTTCCATAGAACCATTGTTATCATAAATGCTCCCATTCCTGCCAGCATTGTTTTATTAGCTACACAATTTGTTTTGTGGCAAGTAGGTGTTGAAGAAAGGAACCACAGAAAGTCACAGAGTTTTCTGGAAGTCTCAAGAGCAGTTACCCTGATTCTCTCTGGTATGTCCTTTCCACACATCATGATGAACCACTTTTCTTCCCTTTTTCTTTAATGGCAATGAAGAAGTGAAACATCAAGACTCAGCTAATATGATAAATTAGTGATGTCTGGGGATCTATATGGATTTTTTTTTCACTTTATAAGGCCCAAACTCACACAGTGATTCTTTGCCATTCAAAATATGTGTGTTTACAAGGGGTGGGGAATGTGGTAAGTGGGTAGATGTGCACACATTTGAGTTTAGCATTCAAGAGTACTTAACAAGAACTAGATTTCATCTTTTTCCCAAACAGAATTAAAAAAACAACAACAACAGAAGCCATCCAGTATCTTAGTCCGTAAATTCCAACTGGACTAACAGATTAATGACATTTCTTAGTCAATAACTAACCTTATATCTGTACCTTCCATTCCTCTCTTACTGTCCCTCCTGTATTTTTTTTCATGAAAGCAAAACTTTGATTTACCAAAATTAAATTTAATGAAAGAGATATGACAGACCAGATGTAAGTATCAAAAATGATAAACAGGAGGAAGGAAGCTGGACCTCTGCTTTATTTCCAAAGCACTTTTTCCAACCCTCTATACTAGCACTTACTATATTGAATTGCATATATAATGCAATGCCTTGCCCACCCGTGTTTGATAAGTGATGAATGAACAAATGATACAACATGGATTGTTCAGAGCCTGGAATTCAGTGCTGAATAATAACTAAGAATTGGGTCATCCAGATGTAGAAAGTGACATGAATAAAGGTAGAGAAGAGGAAATGAATCTGACTCAGTAATGGGACAGGTTTGTGTGCTGGTCCCAGCCTATCATAAATGTTGTGGGTGGACATGCTCTTGTAGTTCTTATTTTGATTGTAAGATGCCCTCAGCATTAACCATTAGGAAACTTTGGAGGGGAAAAAAGGTTTCTTACCTATAAGTACTTGAGCATAAAAGGCACTCCTACGGGGATATGGAGAGGTTGTGGATAGAGCAGAGAGAGAGCCTAGGTTTGGTTTTTCTTTCTAAAGAAAGAAGGAACTTGGGGTTCTACTTTTATTGGATTCAAGGGTAGGGAACCTAGGGTTTCATGGACCTGCTCTTCATTGGTGAATGTAAAATATATAAGTGGGAATATAATGCAAGAGAGAAGTAAAAACAAGGGACTCAAATGGTCAGTTATCTAAATCAACCAATGTCTCTAATCAATAAAGCCAGGGGCCAGGCAGGAATGGCACACCAGGCACTTTAACTAGACCTGTGGCTGGCAATCTGTTTATTCAGGACAGCCATCCTTGAAGTAAATGCCTCTTTGAAGTGGATATTTCAGCAATCAAAGCTTTTGCCAGAATGGCTACCCACTCCAGCATTCTTGCCTGGAGAATCCCATGGACAGAGGAGCTGGGTGGGCTATAGTTCATGGGAACACAAAGAGCTGGACACGGCTGCGTGACTAACACTGCATTACAAAGCAAAACAAAGACTGCCACCTTTACCCTGCAGACAGTAGATTAGTCCAGGCACAGAAATAAAGATACTTTTAAAACCCTTCTTTAAATTTAAACAACCCTTTTTTTTCTACTTTTACCAACCCAATACTTCTAGTGAATGCCTCTCTTCCTTTCACCTCTTGGTGGCTGCCAGTTATATGGAGGTTGCAAAGAAATGTGAATAAATAAAAGGAAAACCTGGAAGGGTACATATATCACAGTTCAATTAAAAGTCTTACTTACTAGGAAATAAAGCTATTTCATTAATAGTTTCATTATTTATTAAGAAAATGTAAATAAGTTGGTAAAGCAATACCTGGATAACTTGGGAGATGCTGAGTGATTAGTTACACTTTCTAACTAGAAATTTCTAGTAGGAAAATGTCACCTGGAATGTTTTCATTTAAAACTCAGTAATGAACACAGAAAATAGGAACTTTAATGCGATACCAAAGAATCGGGGAAATAAATGTCACCAGAATGTAGTAAATAAGATCTCTTTTGGCTTCTATCATTTAATTTGATTTTGTTTCTATCCTAGCCTTTAAAAAAAAAATGAATAGCCCTTAATAACACAATCTCTAAGTCTACTGAGGAAGCCACTGTCTTCATTAATTTCCTACTATACAGCAGAAGATGTCAGTATTTCTGAGAAGTCGCTGCCTCAGGAGAAACTTGGTAACACATTCGTCTCCTTAATCAGTCTGCATTCCCTGAGTACTTACTAAGTTCTGAGCACTGACGGTTTCTGCAGAAGCAAAGAAAATGGCAGTGATGACAACAAGGCCAATTAGGACTCAGTTGTCCACTTTGTTAACAGCTGTCCGAGAGCCCTCCAGATCTGAGACAGAGTTTTGAGCTTAGCGTTTCTTTTCAGAAAATATTTTAAAGTATTTCATGCTCTTGTCGAGACATCGTCCTGCCTCCCGGGGCATCTACTGCGTATGTTGGAGTGGCCCTAAACTGCTCCTTCTCTCTCATGTTTGCGCTTACAACACCCATTTCACAGGGACAGAGATTTGTTCAAGCCTCCTTCAGAGGCACGATTCTGTCAGTTCTTGTTCTCTGTCCACACTGCAGAGTCTGGGCTCACGCTTGTGTTCTCTCTTATACTCCTAATGATCTGCTTTGATCTTACCCTCTTAATGAAGTCAGTGTCAGCGCCTTTTCCCGGGGCAAGTGCGCATGTGTCTATGTTTCATAAGCACATCAATTTTACACAAATAAATTTGGAGGTGATTGCCAGTTACCTTTGAACCCACCATTCATTCATTCATTCAACAAATTTGCACTCGGGTCATAACAATGAGCAACATAAAAATGATTTTTGCCCATATATAGCTTAGAGTCTAATATATATTCAAATATGTAAAATCTGAAACTCTCTTTTCACTGAGAAACCTACAAAATATATTTGTCTTTACCAGAACAGAACTGTAAAGAAATTCACTGCCTGGTACTCCACCTGTATGCTGTAAACCCCTTGACTATTCCTAGGCTTAGAGTATTAGTGTTTAGAAATCAAAAGTGTTAAATAACCTCACAAAATTACTTTAGGTTACTGGAACTAGCAATACTAATACATTATTTAATACTAACATACTATGTGATAATTATTATTCTACATTGTTATTATTATTATTAATGGGGGTAAGGGTATTTATCTCACAGAGCTGCTGCTGTAAAGAGTAAATGTGTGTATGTATATATAATACCCAGCATATAGAAGTCAAAAATGTTGATGCAAAAAATGTTGATACATTTTTTGTCCCAATACTCATCAAAAAAAGAATTAAATATCACAAAGCAGTGTAATCCTACAGTGTTTCATCAAATTATGTTCTTTAAATATATCAATCCATAGCATTCTTGGTCAATATTTAAAGTTTTTGATATCAGAATTATCACAGAATTAACATTTGATTTAAAAATCAAATAATTTTTCACCCAATCTGATTCTTGATCCATAAGAGTAAAGAGCATCTGAGGATGCTGTACCTCTGCACCCCACTGAGATAACTGCTACAGCTTATAATAAAACAAGGAAGCTCACAAGCAATACATATGAGGGCACTTTTCTGAACTTCAAATGCCTAGAACTAAGGCTTCTGGAAAATATTTCTTACAGGTTTCAAACATAAGAATTTAGATCTTCTACTTTTCCACTATAAAGACTGGTGAGTTCATCAGACTCCTCTCAACCTTGTCAGATTCTGATTCCATCAAACTACACATTTCAGAAAAGGTTCACAATGATAACAATTATTCCATGGTCTGTGTTTATCTGAGGTTTCATAAACACTTGGCACCCCTTTCTGTCTTGAACTTTCCTCCTTCCCTCTAACATAGTCCTGTCTGCCCACAAGATATGGGGGATTTTGACACTCCCAAGTTTCACATGTGGGGAAGTCAGCTGCGATTTCCTAATCCCATTCCCAAATAGCCACGTCATCTGGCAGATGAGATTCAACAGGTGTGCACCACGTCTTACAAGGTCTGTGGCCGCCAGAGGAGGCATCGCTAGAAAAAGATCTACCACTTGTGTTGGTCTGCAGGCATCTGTCACAGCCTGGCAGTCTGTCACGGCCACGGGTAGAGATCCAAATACAGAACAAGAGGGCATGCTGCCATCTCAGCAGATGGGTATGTAGACAAGTAGCCAAGAGTCTCTATATTAAGTGCCATGGACACAGCAGCAGGACAGGATGTGCAGCCAATAACATTCAATTGGCTCTTTATCTGTTGCCTAGAAACCTTGGGTTCACGAGCAACATCCTTTTCTAATTGTGACTTGAGCGGGGGATATAGCCCTCCTAAGAACCAGCATCTGTGATTACCATGGGAAAGTGTTGGGCAGCAGCAGGCCAGCTGCATCTTTGAAACCAACTGAGCCAGCAATGAAATCTGCACTTGGGATGAGACTTGCCTCTCCCGTAGCTAGGTCAACAAAGGCAGTCTGCTCACCAGAGCTGAGAGGTAAGGAATAGATGGATCACTGCATGTTTGTGACCTTTCCCCTGCTTTCACTCTGAGCAAAAAAGCAGGTGAGGCACAAAGTGCTCAAGAACAGATCCATCCTGTAATGACAGTCCAGATTCAGCTGGCCTGAGTCGGGCCTGGAAAGGATAGAAAAATAAAAGAGAAAACTGGCCTCTAGAAGATCATGAGGCCTGGACTCGGAAGTCAGATCATCCACTTTCAATACCTGCACCCCACTTATTACCTTCGTAACTATGGTTAAGTTACTAAAGTCTCTGGGCTGCTCTCCACCATTTGTTTCAGGGATCATGGTTGATTTTTATAACTAAACATTCGGGCCACTTGCTTTTTCTCTTCCTGGGCCTTTAAGTTTCCAATATTGTTTTAAATTCACCAATAAAGAGTGAGCCCTCAAAACTCTATGTCTGCACCTTTGACCCCAATAAAAGTAGAAGCCCAGACCTGCACATGTCTTCTCACTCTGTACCAGCAAACTTGTTGAGTGACCCTAGACAGACTGAGTAATTTGCGAGATTTATAGATAGTAAACTTGTCTCTTCCAAAGTTTCCTGATGTTTATTGCTAAGGGTGACTTTCAATCATAAAAGAATCACAAGGACAAGGGCAATAGGTAATAATGCTAGTTATTAACAGGCTGAGACCTGGATAAAACAATACTACTTATTACAATATCCGATGTAACTACCACACCAAGAAAATATCATCTCCATTCTGAATTATTAGAATGGCCTTTTCCATTTCTCTTTTTAAAAATTAACTTGATATTTTTAAGTTTCCATTTTATCTTCTTTATTGAGCAGTTAGTCCTACCTCTTTGTATTTTTTTTCAACTACTGCCCTAGGGTTTACTGTATACATTTACTATATACATCTTAGTTTTTTTTTCCCTTTTTGCCTTATTGCCAGCTTGTGGGATTGTATTTTCCTGACCAGGGATTGAATCCAGGCCCTCAGCAGGGAGAGTGTGGAGTCCTAACCACTGGACCACCGTGGAAATCCCAGTACACATTTTAACTTATCAGAGTCTATATTCACATAATATTTAACACTGCACATATAGTATAGGAATATTGACCAACAGACATTCATTTTCTCAATCATCTACATTGTGGTATTATGATACATTTCATATCTATATAGTTATAGATATCATTTACTATTTTTTTGCTTTAAACAATTATTTTTAGAGAAATTAAAAATTAGAAAAATTGTATTATACCATTTCCCACATATTTACCATTTCTTGGGTTCTTTATTCATTTCATTTCAGTTCAGTCACTCAGTCACGTCTGACTATTTGTGACCGTATGCACTGCAGCACGCAAGGCTTTCCTGTCCATCACCAGCACCTGGGGCTTGCTCAAATGCATGTCAATGGAGTTGATGATGCCATCCAACCACCTCATCCTCTGTCGTCCCCTTTTCCTCCCGCCTTCAGTCTTTCCCAGCATCAGGGTCTTGTTCAATGAGTCAGTTCTTCGCATCAGGTGGCCGAAGTACTGGAGCTTCAGCTTCAGCATCAGTCCTTCCAATGAATATTCAGGACTGATTTCCTTTAGGATAGACTGGTTGGATCTCCTTGCTGACCAAGGGACTCTCAAGAGTCTTCTCCAACACCACAGTTCAAAAGCATCAATTCTTCAGCTCTCAGCTTTCTTTATGGCCCAGCTCTCACATCCATACACTACCACTGGAAAAACCGTAGCTTTGACTAGATGGGCCTTTGTTGGCAACGTAATGTCTCTGCTTTTTAATATGCTATCTAGGTTGGTCATAACTTTTCTTCCAAGGAGCAGACGTCTTTTAATTTCATGGTTGTGTTCACCATCTGCAGTGATCATGGAGCCCAAGAAAATAAAGTCTGTCACTGTTTCCATTGTTTCCCCATCTATTCGCCATGAAGTGATGGGATCAGATACCAAGATCTTTGTTTTTTGAATATTGAGTTTTAAGCCAGCTTTTTCATTCTGCTCTTTCACTTTCATCAAGAAGCTCTTTAGTTCCTCTTCACTTTCTGCCATAAGGGTGGTGTCATCTGCATATCTGAGGTTATTGATGTTTCTCCTGGCAATCTTGATTACAGCTTGGGCTTCATCCAGCCCAGCATTTCACATGATGTACTGTGCATATAAGTTAAATAAGCAGGGTGAAAATATACAGCCCTGACATACTCCTTTCCCAGTTTGGAATCAGTCCACTGTTCCATGTCCAGTTCTAACTGTTGCTTCTTTGCCTACATATAGATTTCTCAGGAGGCAGATAAGGTGGTCTGGTATTCCCATCTCTTGAATTTTCCACAGTTTATTGTGATCCACACAGTCAAAGGCTTTGGCATAGTCAATAAAGCAGAAGAAAATGTTTTTCTGGAACTCCCTTGCTTTTTCTATGATCCAGTGGATGTTGGAAATTTGATCTCTGGTTCTTCTGCATTTTCTAAATTCAACTTGAACATCTGGGAGTTCTTGGTTCACGTACTGTTGAAACCTTGCCTGGAGAATTTTGAGCATCACCTTGCTAGTGTGTGAAATGAGCGCAATTGTGCAGTAGTTTGAGCTTTCTTTGGCATTGCCTTTCTTTGGGATTGGAATGACAACTGACCTTTTCCAGTCCTGTGGCCACTGCTGAGTTTTCCAAATTTGATGAAATATTGAATGAAGCACTTTCACAGCATCATCTTTTAGGATTTGAAATAGCTTAACTGGAATTCCATCACCTCCTCTAGCTTTGTTCATAGTGAAACTTCTAAGGCCCTCTTGACTTTGCACTCTAGGATGTCTGGCTCTACATGAGTGATCACACCATTATGGTTATCTGGGTCATGAAGATCTTTTTTGTATAGCCCTTCTGTGTATTCTTGCCACCTCTTCTTAATATTTTCTGCTTCTATTAGGTCCATATCATTTCTGTCCTTTATTATTCCCACCTTTGCATGAAATGTTCCCTTGGTATCTCCAGTTTTCTTGAGGAGATTCCTAGTCTTTTCCATTTGATTGTTTTGCTCTATTTCTTTGCATTCTCACTTAGGAAGACTTTCTTATATCTCCTTACTATTCTTTGGGACTCTGTATTCAAATGGGTATATGTTCCCTTTTCTCCTTTACCTTTAGCTTCTCTTCTTTTCACAGCTATTTGTAAGGCCTCCTCAGACAACCATTTTGCCTTTATGCATTTCTTTTTCTTAGGGATGGTTTTGATCACCACATCCTGTACAATGTTATGAACCTCTGTTCATTGTTCTTCAGGCACTCTATCAGATCTAATCCCTTAAATCTATTTATCACTTCCACTGTATAATCATAAAGGACATATTCCTTTATATATATCTAAGTTTCCATCTAATATTATTTTCCTTAGTCTAAAGAACTATCTTTGCTACATTTGAAACAAATAACCAACAAGGACCTATTTTATAGAACAAGGATCATTGCTCAATACTCTGTAATAATCTAAACTGGAAAAGAATTTGAAAAACATCAGATACATGTATAACTGAATCACTTTGTTGTATACCTGAAACTAACACAACATTGTTAATCAACTATGCTCTAATATAAAAAAATTTTTTTTTAATTTCTTGAGTGCAGATCTGCTGAAAAGGGACTTTTGCAGCTTTATTTGTCTGGAAAAAAAAAAACAACCTATATCTCCTTTATTCTTCAAAGCTTATTTTTCAGGTTGCAGAATTCCACATTGACAGTTCTTTTCTTTCAGTTTATTAAACATGTCATTCTATATTGTATTCTGGTTGTGAACCATCTTTGTTCCTTAGTCTGTAATCTATTATTTTTCTTAGGCTGCTCTTAAGATTTTCTTTTCATCACTGGTTTTCAGCAAGTTGACTATGGGGTACCTTAATGTAGTTTTCTTTACATATAGTCAGCTTAGAAATCATTGGAGTTTTTGGATATGTATGTTTATAGATTTAATTATCATATGTGGAAATTTTTCAGCCATTTTTTAATTCAAATATTTTTCTCCCTTCATCTCTCTTTCTATATACTCCACATAAATGTTGTGGTTAACCAGAAGAAGAAAAAGAACAATCTGTTGCTAATTTGAGACAGTTAGGTGTTATTCAAATCTAGATATAAAGTATGAACTTAGAAATATATACTTGGAGCTCAGTATGGGTCTAATGAGGAACCAGAAATCACAGAATATCCAAAGTTAGGTTTGAAGGACCATTATTTCTGCAAGATGTTCTTCTAAAAAAGGGCTCCACAAAAAAAAAAAAAGTTTCAGTAAGGCCTCATACTGGATCTTCTTGAAAGTGATAGTCACTCAATCATGTCTGGACTCTTTGTGATCCATGGACTGTAGTCTGCCAGTCTCCTCTATCTATGGAATTCTCCAGACAAGAATACTGGAGTGGGTAACCATTCCCTTCTCTAGGGGATCTTAACAACCCAGGAATCGAACCCAGGTCTCCTGCATTGCAGGCAAATTCTGTACCATCTGAGCAACCAGGATTTTATTAGTGAGTAACAATATTTACTATTATGCCAAAGGCCATACAAAGATCTACTGTCAAAAGTCTATTTTACTTCTCCTTCTGACGAGTGTGTATGGCATCTAGAAAGATGGTACCAATGAACCTGTTTGCAGGGCAGCAATGGAGACGCAGACATAGAAAACTGAATTGTGAACACAGTAGGGGAATGAGAGGGGGATAAACTAAGAGAATTGCATGGAAACATACATATCACCATATATAAAATAGATAGCAAGTAGGAATTTGCTGTTTGACACAGGGAGCTCAACCCAGTCCCAGCTCTGGACAACCTACAGGGGTGGGATGGGTTGGGTGATGAGAGGTGGTTTCAGGAGGGAGGGGACATATGTATACCTATGACTGACTCATTCTGATGTACGGCAGAGGCAAACAAAAGATTGTAAAGCAATTATCCTCCAGTAAAAAAGCTTCTACTGTCTTCCAAACTTACTAGTACATATACTTTCTAAATCAGCAGTCCTCTTTATAGTCCTCAGAATACCGTATTTGGGAATTATCAACTTTAGGTGAAAGAGCAATATTCCCCAGGAAGACTTTGACAAGTGAAGTGGTAAAACAGAATTTAAAAGATTTTTCTACAATTTGTTCTGTTATACTGAGAACAAATAAAGTGGGAAAGATATGCTCAATTGGCATGCCCTAACTAAAGGAAGGTAAGTATACCAATGTGTAAATACAGGGAAGCATAATGAAGAAAATTCTTCTCCGAGGGGTATAGCTATCTAATCCATCTTTTCTGAAGTAGCTGGAAAGTGATACCAGAAAGCAGCTGTTGTAGATCAGGGAGACAATATCTCACAGTATGTAAGAGATGATCTACGCAGTGGGTGACAGTAAGCAAGTTTCTTAAACTCTTTAAGGCCCAAAATCCTCATCTGTAAAATGAGAATAAGAATAGTCCCTAAATTATAGAGTTTCAGCCAGAAATTAATGAAGCAATGAGTATAAAACACTTTGCATAGGTTCTGTCCTGTGATGAATGCTCATTAAATATCAGCTTCTACATAGTTTTTACAAAGAAACATGGAAGACACAGAAGAAAGAGAAACTCATAGCTTTAGACTTAAGAAGGTTTTACTGGTAAAGAGAGGAGCACATAATCATGAAATTAAAAAGAAAGACAATAACAAGCAATGAGTCACAATACGAAGACAGAGGTTTGAGTCCTGTAACTTTCCATGGTATTCTAGGGCTTGCAAGGAAGTCAGCTCTCTTATGGATTTCTCAGTTTCTTCTTCTTCTAAAAGTTGGAATAAAAATATTCCCCTGTTGTTAAAAAATTAAATGACATTGTGTCGGGAGCCACATTAGGCATTACTGACAAAATGGAGGCACAGCCCCAGGCCCCCTCTCCTCATTCCTCAGGCATTGATCCCAGGATGAAGGAGTTAGGCCTTGTAATTCTGACTTGTCTTTTCCTCTCCTTGGCTGAGTTGACTGAAAAGGAATATTAAGGTGCTTATTGTTCTTGAGAGGAGCATGAGAAGGCACAAAGCCTTCTGCAGCTCTGCTCAGGAAATAATTCATAAAGTTAATCATTGACATTTGTTCAAGGACTTTTACAAAAGAGTGTTCCAGGCCATAGCTTGAGGCCATGAGAGGGATTGCTATCTGAAGCCTATTTGTGAGGAGAATGTTTATGGCAAAGGAGTTTACTCAATTTAGGGCTTAGAAATAATTAAAATAGTTAGAAGTTAAAGATTTAAGGAATGTTGTAAAGTTAGCATATTTTACTATAGCTTATAGAAGTTAGGAATTTTTACAGACACTATAGCTAGAAGCCTTTTTGAGAGATAGTGAGCTCAGGATGTTAGGGGCAAACAGGACTTAGGAAGATAAATAGTAAACTGAGGAATGTAGCATGAGTTACAGTGTAATCACAAGTTAACTATAGGACACTTTAGAGGAGGTAGATAATAGATGATAAGGCTGATTCCCAGAGAATCACTGAAGCAAGAACTCTGTTTGAAGAGCAACAATGATTTATGGAGACAACAAATCTGGGTCAGTGGGAACTGAAAATATGAAACCTCTGACCTAATGCTTTTGTAAAAGTATAAAAGAGAATCATAAGCTTGAAATAAACAGGCAGTCCAAAAGAAAATTGAGGGGCTGTCTCATTTCTCTTGCTGACACGGTCCATCTTTTCAGGTTGAATCCCTGGCTGCTGGAGCTGGACTCAGGCAACATTGCAAATGCAAAAAGTCTTTGTAAAAGTACACACATGATGTAAGAAATATTAGACAAGGATATTTGTATTAGTTGAGGTTCTTCAGAAAAATGGAATCCATAGAAAGTACAGTAAGTTACAGGTATTGACTCATGTGGTTACAGAGGCCAAGAAGTCTCATGATGTGCTGAAGTCATCAGGCTGAAGAACCAGGAAAACTGGTGGTATAATTCACTCCAAGTTTGAAGGCTTGAGAATCAGAGCATCAGTCTCAGTCCTGGACTGAGCCCAAAGGCCTATTGTCAGAGAGGTGGAGAAGATGGATGTCTCAGCTCAAGCAGAAAGGAAAAAATTGCCTCTCCCTTCACCTTTTTGTTCTATTTAAGTCCTCAATGGATTAGATGCCTCTCATCTGCCTTGGTGAGGGTGATCTTCACTCAGTCTGTTGATTCAAGTGCTAATCTTTTCTGGAGATACTTTCATCAGTTCAGTTCAGTCGCTCAGTCGTGTCCATCTCTTTGTGACCCCATGAACTGCAGCACGCCAGGCCTCCCTGTCCATCACCAACTCCCGGAGTTCACTCAGACTCACGTCCATCGAGTCCGTGATGCCATCCAGCCATCTCATCCTCTGTCGCCCCCTTCTCCTCCTGCCCCCAATCCCTCCCAGCATCAGTCTTTTCCAATGAATCAACTCTTTGCATGAGGTGGCCAAAGTACTGGAGTTTCAGCTTTAGCATNATCTCCTTCAGAATGGACTGGTTGGATCTCCTTGCAGTCCAAGGGACTCTCAAAGAGTCTTCTCCAACACCACAGTTCAAAAGCATCAATTCTTCGGCGCTCAGCCTTCTTCACAGTCCAACTCTCACATCCATACATGACTACTGGAAAACACATTCAAAAATGTCTTATAGCTATCCAGGCATTCTTTAGTCCAATCAAGTTAACCCATTAAACTAACCATCAAAACATTATTAATGGAAATTGTGTAACCATAAATAAAAGAGCAGCAAGATCTAGTCCAGATTCCATGAGAACTATTATCATCATATATATATATCAAAGTGTGAAGTGATGGAAGCAGAGACGTTACTTTGCCAACAAAGGTCCGTCTAGTCAAGGCTATGGTTTTTCCAGTGGTCATGTATGGATGTGAGAGTTGGACTGTGAAGAAAGCTGAGCACTGAAGAATTGATGCTTTTGAACTGTGGTGTTGGAGAAGACTCTTGAGAGTCCCTTGGACTGCAAGGACATCCAATCAGTCCATTCTGAAGGAGATCAGTCCTGGGTGTTCTTTGGAAAGAATGATGATGAAGCTGGAACTCCAGTACTTTGGCCACCTCACGCAAAGAGTTGACTCATTGGAAAAGACTCTGATGCTGGAAGGGATTGGGGGCAGGAGGAGAAAGGGATGACTCAGGATGAGATGGCCGGATGGCATCACCGACTCGATGGACGTTGAGTCTGAGTGAACTCCGGGAGATGGTGATGGACAGGGAGGCCTTGCGTGCTGCGATTCATGGGGTCACAAAGAGTTGGACACGACTGAGCGACTGAACTGAACTGAATTTAAAGTGATGGAGAAAGAGGTTCAGTGGTTAAACAAGAATTCCCAGACATACAAAGAAAGAGCCAAAGCTAGAATTTCAAATTCTTTGGCCTCATACTCAGTTCCCTTGGAACTGTTACAGCTCTTCCTAAGTCTGTACAGAGCTGACACTTTACATTCTGGTCATGAGACAATCCCTGTCTGCTGCTGTTTTGATGCTTTGATGCTGGCTGAAAGGCCTACAGCTACACTGTAACAAAACCCACATATCTCCCCTGAGGTCAATGATATTGACAGTTTCTGCCTGATTTGGAGGTGCTTTACCCACATGCTACAATAAATCTGATTTAGTCTCTTTCTCCATACCACTGATAATTCGAACTTTGGCAGGGGCATGCATCATGCCATAGAAACAGAGTGAAGAAGAAGAACTAGATTCTGAGATATAAGTGTGATATATGATGAAAGATTTTGCAGTTAGGCTTCTGTTTTTTGTTTCGTTTTAACTCTAGAAAGAGGTTACCTCCAAAGAAACTTTGAAATAATTTTTTCAACATATTAGATCAAATCCCACACAAATAGATTTTTATCAACACCTAATCTGGCCTTAATAGCCTGTTCAACCAACTGTGCAAACTTAGCCACAAAAGCACCTTTGTACATGGTGACATAGGATGGAGGAGGAGTTAGGAAGGACAAAATAATAAAGTATGTCTTAAGAGAAATTCCATAAAGTAGCTCAGCAAACAAGGTAAAAACCTAGTTGAGAGGTATAGAAATAGCGATTATCTTTTCTCCTAAGGTTCTTTGGGTATTATGCATCTCCATTCATGATGTGTGAAGCAATCATGAATGTATACGTAACTCCCAAAACAGATTTAAAAAGAAACACAGAAGCAGCCTCAACCTACCTGCTTCTGCTAATTTGTAGTGGTAATCTGTTTTGCTATTCTCCACTCTTCTGGTAATAGGAAAACTGCTGTTCCTATTCAGAATCAATGTTTTCACACTCCACGTGGTCTTGGTGTAGCTCTCAGTTATAAATATGAACATGAGATTAAGGCGAGTCAATCAGAGGACTCCATGTCTCTAGTTACAGTGATTGGGTTAAGGATGGACACATGGCCTAAAGAAGTAGAAGCCTTCCAGATAATTGCTCTTTGGAGACTGATGAGGGGGAAACCTGCTTCTTTTTTTCTTAGACAGAAAGGCTCGGAACTGAACCTACCTGTGGAAGGAAGAAGAGCTGGAAGATGGAAACAGAAGAGACAGATGACAAAGAAAATGTCAATAATATGATATATGTCCCTTAATTTTGATATGCAGAGTCAAGTGGTTCACGATATATAAACCTATATTCCCCCTTTAAGCTATAGGAGTTTAGATTTCTGCGGCTTTTGGCTAAAACACCGCTGATGCAGTATATCTTACATACTGTAATCAGTATATATTGAAGTCTTTCATGATCATAATCTCTAGGGCCATGTTTTAGCAGTACAAAACAAATATACACCAACTTGCCTGTGATACTCCTTTTGACTAGGGGACATGATTTAGACAAAACTAAGAATATGAGATAGAGGAATTCTTTAAACATTACCGATCTGAGTCACCTCAAAAAGTCTGTCTTTAAAAAGAACACCAAGGATCCAAGTTCAGTAGATGCACCATAGAGGTAGCAATGAATATTGACGACCATCACTGCTTAAGGGGTAACTATCCTTTCTCTACCCTTATAAACAGCATTGATTAAAGTTGATAAAAGATTATTTCATCAACTGCATTTTTCTACATAAGTGATGGAAATGCAAAGTTATTTTGAAATATTAATCAATGTTTTTATCCTAGATATTTCTCATTACCCAACACCTTCTCCTAATTAGAGCAACTAGGCTTCTTGTCTTTACTAATCCAGTGATGGGAACGATCCAACAGAATGCTTCATTCAGCTTGTAGCTTTCGAGCTGTAAAAACCTAGACAGAAAAAAGTCAGTGGGGATAGAAGAAAGCTGAGAGGGGTGATATTTCTGAGAAACTTTTCCCAGAAATCCTAAAGTAGAAACTGCTATGGGGTACACGCCTGTATAGCCCCGACCTCATCCCACCCCCTGGTTTCCCATAGCTTCAGAGTAGACAGAGAGAGCAGTCAACTGTTTTCCATGCTCCCAGGAGGGGCTCAGTGGCAGCATAAAGAGCCGACCTGGAGCAAAGGACAGCACAGAAGCAATTTTCAGGAATCAATGGCCCAGGACTAGGCCAGATGACTGACATCACAGAAGACATCTGCGTGTACAGATGACAGTCAGGGGCCAGATTGCACTGTGCCCTGCAACAGGAGCTACAGAATTCAGCGACCACCCTGGGGGAAAGGCAGGACCTTGAACTGATTGAGATTTTAGCTCCTATCATCAGGGGAAGGAGCTCTTGAAACAGAATACTGAGTTACAGAAAAACAAAGATTATATTTCTGAACCACTAGACAGAGACAGATATTCACTACCGAAGTGTTAAAAATTTTTCAGAGTAAAATAACCAACAAAAATTTTAAGTCTTTTATTTAATATTTGCATTTGAAATTATGGATCACTAAGTTTAAAGTTCCGTGTTAAAAAAGTAACTTATGTTGCAGACAGTACAGAACTCTGAATTACCGCAGCCTTGAAGCCTCTGCATTTCTTGGACTTGTGCCTGGAGATATTTCCTCTTTCTGTTATCAAAGAATCTTCTATCTTAGCCAGCATATCATTAAGGAACTGTAAGGTTTCTTATGTTAACAATAAGGAAGGCTGTATATTGTCACCCTGCTTAGTTAACTTATATGCAGAGTACATCATGAGAAATGCTACGCTGGAAGAAACACAAGCTGGAATCAAGATTGCCAGGAGAAATATCAATAACCTCAGATATGTAGATAACACCACCCTCATGGCAGAAAGTGAAGAGGAACTCAAAAGCCTCTTGATGAAAGTGAAAGCGGAGAGTGAAAAAGTTAGCCTAAAGCTCAACATTCAGAAAACGAAGATCATGGCATCCGGTTCCATCACTTCATGGGAAATAGATGGGGAAACAGTGGAAACAGTGTCAGACTTTATTTTGGGGGGCTCCAAAATCTCTGCAGATGGTGAATGCAGCCATGAAATTAAAAGATGCTTACTCCTTGGGAGAAAAGTTATGACCAACCTAGATAGTATATTCAAAAGCAGAGACATTACTTTGCTGACTAAGGTCTGTCTAGTCAAGGCTATGGTTTTTCCTGTGGTCATGTATGGATGTAAGAGTTGGACTGTGAAGAAGGCTGAGCACCAAAGAATTGATGCTTTTGAACTGTGGTGTTGGAGAAGACTCTTGAGAGTCCCTTGGACTGCAAGGAGATCCAACCAGTCCATTCTGAAGGAGATCAACCCAGGGATTTCTTTGGAAGGAATGATGCTAAAGCTGAAAGTCCAGTACTTTGGCCACCTCATGTGAAGAGTTGACTCATTGGAAAAGACTCTGATGCTGGGAGGGATTGGGGGCAGGAGAAGGGGATGACAGAGGATGAGATGGCTGGATGGCATCACGGACTTGATGGACGTGAGTCTGAGTGAACTCCGGGAGTTGGTGATGGACAGGGAGGCCTGGCGTGCTGCGATTCATGGGGTCGCAAAGATTCAGACATGACTGAGCAACTGAACTGAACTGAAACTTAAGACCATGGCCCACTCAGCATTCCTGCTGTACAACTGTCAGCTGGAAACCTACCCCTTCCTCCAACAGAAAGTCAACAGAACCCATGCGCATACAAAGCGAAGCCCTGAGCAGTAGGGAAAAGCAACTCCCTGTGCTCCATGGGGTCGCCGAGTCAGCCATGACTGAGTGAGTAAACACACATGCATGGCACTCCAGGTTAGAATTGTCTACTACAGAGAAACAACATCTTTGTCTTAGCCGGCTGTGACGCCACGTTATTCACTCTGCTGTGCTGTATCGTTCGGCCATGTCTGACTCTTTGCAACCCCATGGACTCTAGCCTGTCAGGCTCCTCTGACCATGGGAATTCTCTAGGCAAGGAGACTGAAGTGGTTTAGCCATGCCCTCCTCCAGGAGATCTTCCCAACCCAGGGATCAAACCTAGGCCTCCCACATTGCAGGCAGATTCTTTACCATTTGAGCCACCAGGGAAGCCCACGTTATTCTTTTTTTCTCTCTCTAATTTTAATGAGGAAAAAATATTTGTTTCAGACACAAAATTCACATCAGGAGTTAAAGCACATCATGCTTTATGTATGTTACCTTATTTAATTCTATCTGGTAGGTTTTATTATTTCCATTTTAAAATGTGATCAGTGAAGCTCAGACGGGTTTAGTGACTGGTCTTAGGTCATATAATTGATCAAGGGAAGATTCTGAATTGAAGTAAAATTAGCCTGGCTTTGAAGCCTGTGCACTTCAACTTCACCACACATCTCCCAAATCAGAACCATATTCAGTTCAGTTCAGTCACTCAGTCGTGTCTGACTCTTTGCGACCCCATGAATTGCAGCACGCCAGGCCTCCCTGTCCATCACCATCTCCATCTCGGAGTTCACTCAGACGCACGTCCATCAAGTCTGTGATGCCATCCAGCCATCTCATCCTCGGTCGTCCCCTTCTCCTCCTGCCCCCAATCCCTCCCAGCATTAGAACCATATTAAAACCATATTAAAAGGTTCAAATTTTGATGAGTCAATTGAAAAGTCATCAAACATAGTGTGAAGTCTGAGCGATGCTCACACTTACTATTCTTTGACCAAGCATCCTCTGCCCCTGTGCACTCATAAAGCTGAGTTTTCTCATCTTCACATCTAAGCTAAAATATTGCTCCTAAGAAAGACAGACCCTGATGACCTTATTCAAAGTGGACAAACAGCCATCCAGCCCCTAGCCCCTGTCACATTGGTGGTGGTGTTCTCTGTGTTTATCACTTCTGAGATGATCTTTTTCATCTATTTTCCATCTCCTCCCACAGAAATTCTCCATGTGCCCTTTAGCAGGTTTCTGATTTCCATTCTTATTCTCTATCCTGATATCACAGTAGACAGAAGAATACTTTTAAAATATAAGCCAATTATTACATTCCTCTACTCAAAGTCCTTGAAGTCTTCCCAACCCCATTCAGAGTGAATACCAAGTACTTATTTCTTTCTGTGTCTGAGAGCCTCTCCGTCTACTCTCTCCAACTAGTCTGCTCCCATCACCTCTCCTTGAACTAGTCTCAGCGTCTGAGCCCCTGCAACTCACCTGCCTAGAACCATAGTTACCTTGACATCCTCACTCCTCATTCTCTCACTTCCTTCAAGTCAACCTCATCATTGTCCCTGGTGTCTTAAAATATTAAAGAGTAACATAACAAATTTTCACTTTTATATTTAAAGTTACTTTCCAAACTAGGAAAAGCCTTTTCACAAGGCTATGTTTGATTCTACTGAACTTCAAGGATGCAAGTTTCTAAAGGTGGAAGTAAAAATTTGCTCATCTTGCTATTTCTAGAAGGAGGAAAAAAAAAAAGAATTTAATATACCACCTAGTGGCCAAAGATTTAAATAACCTCATTTGGCTTTTTTATTTCTACCATTTTACTTTTCTTTCATTTCTCTAAACTAACATCTATATATTTCCTTCTTTGGTTCATATACTTATTCATTCACTCTTTTATTCGATGTACAGTTTCAAAAACCTTTAAGTAGTCAGTAGTGGAGATACAAAAATGAACAAGAGCCAGTTCCTGTCCTCAAACACCCCACAAAGTCAAGGAAGACGCTCTCCTAGAAACTATTAGAATGGACATCTTGCCATGTGCCATCTGCTGTTTCCATGGTTCATTAAACTACGCCAGAAACTGAGAATTACACAAGTAAAAAGAATATTCTGCAATCTCATGTTTAGAGAGCTAGTAAGAGATATACATTGAAGAAATTTAGTGTTCATACAAAATTCATTTCAGGCCAGTCACTCAGTCGTGTCTGACTCTTTGCAAAACCATGAACCGCAGCACACCAGGCATTCCTGTCCATCACCAGCTCCCGAAGTTTACCCAAACTCATGTCCATTGAGTCAGTGATGCCATCCAACCATCTCATCCTCTATTGTCCCCTTCTCCTCCTGCCCTCAATCTTTCCCAGCATCAGAGTCTTTTCAAATGAGTCAGCTCTTCTCATCAGGTGGCCAAAGTGTTAGAGTTTCAGCTTTAGCATCAGTCCTTCCCCACCTAGGACTGATCTCCTTTAGGATGGACTAGTTGGATCTCCTTGCAGTTCAAGGGACTCTCAAAAGTCTTCTCCAACACCACAGTTCAAAAGCATCAATTCTTCAGTGCTCAGTTTTCTTTATAGCACAACTCTCACATCCATACATGACTACTGGAAAAACCATACAAAATAGTATGCTCTTTTTATATATATTTATATAATTTATATTATATCATTTATATATATTTATAAGTGTCTCAGTCATAGAGATTTGATTATGGCTCAGTACTTTTCTTAATCTACAGTTTGGCATCTGTCTAACCTGTCACATAATTGATACCTTTGATGAAATCCAAGGGAAAAGAGTAGGAGAAGGCTTGAGCCAAATTTAATATTTATTTATGATACTACATAGCTAAATCATAGATTTCTGCTGATTCTTAGGCCTGCCATTCACCCACACCAAAAATTCCTCTTGACTTGGTGCTATTGGTAAGCTTTCCTCACAGTGCAGGAGAAATAAGAGACGCAGGATCAATTCTTGGGTTGGGAAGATCCCCTGGAGGAGGACACGGCAACCCACATCCAATATTCTTGCCCAGAGAATCCCATGGGCAGAGACGTCTGGCGGGCTACAGTTCATAGGGTCTCAAAGAGTCAGACATGACTGAGCGACTTTCACTTCAAGTCAATTTATATCAAAATATTTCCATATAAACAATAATATATTACATAGGTCTGTTTGTGGGTGTGTATACTATGTATGTTTATGTGTGCAAATTAATTTTAATTTGCACCCTAGGGACAGCTACTTAGTACTTCAAGTACTGCAATCAAGAATCTATGTTTCAAAGTGACTATGCTAGCATTTCAAATATTTTTGCTAAATATATTCTAATAACACAGGTGTTAATTTACAAAAGGAATGTTGATTTCCCCCATTAGTAAAAATAAGAGGTGTTCAAGATCTCTTGTTGACAAGAAATATTTTATAAGCTCCAGTGCCTTTTCATGAACCAGATATCCAAAAGAGCCAAGTGCTCAACACCTTGAAAGCATCACTTTAAGTCTAGAACTTCTTTAGGACCTGGGTCCCCCTGGTCTAACAGATACTTTTATCACCTTATCCAGTTAGAAGGTGATTCACCTAGTGTCCATTTAAGAATGAATCACTCAAGCATGGTACATTTGGAGTGCTTGCAGCCACTGAATGAGGTGTTGCATGACAGAAACAAGTTTATGTCTGATCAGAAGTAAATGTATAAGTGATATAAAAATATGGTAGGAGACCTTAGAACATCTCATGAACTGTGAGGTTGTGACCAAGGGAGCTATACAAAGCCTACTGTCTCTAACCTCAGAGGCTTCTGCTGCAAACTGCCTAAGAGACTTAGATCAGTTTACACAATAGGCTTTCACCAGGGACCACTGTCCTTTTCTTTTTTCCTTTTTGCTATTAAATTTATTTTGTATTGAAATATAATTGCTTTACAATGTTGTGTTAGCCTCTGCTGTACAACGAAGTGAGTCAGCTATACATATACATATATCCCTTCCTTCTTGGACCACCCCCACCCAGCCACCCCACCCACCTAGTTCATCACAGAGCAGCAAGCTGAGTTTCCTGTGCTTTGTAGCAGGTTCCCACTAGCTATCTATTTTACACTGTCTTTCTTTAGTCTACTTTGAATCATAAGTCTGGGGCATGGGGCTACAACAAACAATTCCTCCTCATTTACAAAATGTTTTATAGTTTGGGAAATCATTTTAAACCCATGGGCATGTGTGCATGCTAAGCCACTCCAGTTGTGTCCTGTTCTGTGTGATCCTATGGACCGTAGCCCACCAGGCTCCTCTGCCCATGGGATTCTCCAGGCAAGAATACGGGAGTGGGTGGCTATGCCCTCAACCAAGGGATTGAATCTATGTCTCATGGATCTCCTGCATTGCAGGTGGATTCTTTACTGCTGAGCCATCAGGGAAGCCCTTTAAACCTGTATAGAGGAGTGAACGCCTCACAAAGTATCAATCACCTGAGACAGTTCTGAGGGATCATCTTCCTTGAATAGGATCTGGGGGCCAATGGAACTAACATAATCTAAATTAGACATACCCCATTATCATTTAAGAAAACCTAGTGTAAATGCCTCATGATTGATGCTATAAGAAATGAGTGTACAAAAAAAAAATAATCTTTTAAAATGTCTGTTAAAATAAGCACAAACCAATCCTCAGTTATTTAAACAGGTAATCTCAAAGAAGTACATTTTTGGTTAATAGTTTCTATAGAACAAACATTATCTATTTGTTCTCCCAATTTCCTAGACTATATTAGTGTGTGGCGGCAGGGGGAGGGGGAACAGGGAGCTTAACAGGAAAAAAATAAATAGAATGGTATTTTGAAACAACTTAAATCTTCATAAAGTTTATCTGCTTCCAAAATGATGTAATTAGAGGGGCTAAGGGCAAGCAACAGGAGAATGAGATTGCTCCCTTAAGGTAATTGGTATGTGATTATTACTGGAAATTGTGAGCTGCGTAATTTCTTATTGTTCATTGCTGCCACTTCATTAGAATCTGAAAAGAGTGGAACAAATCCAAAAATAAACTTCAAATTCCTTAAAATGCTAAATTATCCTAATAACACTAAATAGCTTTAGATGTTTTGGTAATCAGTTTAAAAAAAATGAGGTTTGAAGTCCAAGAATATAGTAAAAATCATCTTTATTGTATACTTTAAGTTAAACTGAGTGTGTACAAAGTAAAAACATCCTAGATAAAAGCACAATGCACACACAAAAAGCACAGTTTGGTGATTAACCTGTTGGAACAGAATCGCAAATTTGGTGATTAACCTGTTGGAACAGAATCGCAAATAGAAGAATTCCAGTCTAGGAACTGAATTGGCATGTCACATTTATCTACAATCCTCAAGTCAACTACATAATCTCTTAATCTTTATTGTGAAGCAGAGGATTAGCCAGGGTTCTCCAGAGAAATAAAAGCAACTGGAGATATATTTATATGATGAGATTTGTTATAGGATTTAGTTTATGCAATTATGGAAGCTGAGAAGTCCCATAATCTCTATATCTGCAACCTGGAGAACCAAGAAAGCCAGTGTTGTAATTTAATCTGAGTCTGAAGGTCTGAGATCCAGGAGCCCTGGTGTCTGAGGACAGGAGAAGATCAATGTCTCATCTTTAGCAAATTCAGCCTGCTTCTGCTTTTTTGTTCTAATCAGGCCCTCAATGAATTGGATGATGCCCACTAACATTGATGAGGGTAATCTTCTTTATTCAGTCTCCTTATTCAAATGCTAATCTCTTCTGGAAATACTCTCACAGACAAATCCAGAAATGATATTTTACCAGCCATCTGGGCATCCTTTAGCCCAGTCAAGCTGACACATAAAATTAAACATCATAAGCAATGTAAAGCATAGAATTGAAGCAGTTCCCCAGATAATTCAAATTTGAAAGGGAAACATACACACATTTTAGCTTAAAATAATCAGAGATATAGGTATATGCTGAATAAACAAAACATTCTTTCATTCACAAGTAGTCAACATAGAGTGGAGTTTCTGTGATAATTCTGGAAGAGTGACTCATAAAGACATTCAAAACAGCCATGCCTCTCTAACTCTATTATTTTTCAGATCTGGAACAATTCCTTTCATCTTAAAAATGTGACTTGGGTAGTTGTGTTAGAGCCAAAACCAGATTAAAACCTGAGTCATGATTCTGGGTAACCACACCCTGGGAAAGTCCAAACACGAGCCAATCAGAATTGAGATTTTGATTCAAACCCGAGCCAATGAGATTTTGTGATTTGTGTGCGTGCATGAACTAACCAATCACTGCTTGCCAACTCTTCTGTTGCAACATTTGAACCGGGCTAAATGTATAAATACTGCTGTAATCCAGGGCTCGGGGCTCTGGTCAAGACTCCACTGTGCTGGATGAGACGGGAGCCCTAGCTCAAGCTAGTAATAAAACCCCTTTAGGTTTTTGCATTGCTGTGGACGTCTTATTCTCTCAGTTTTGGGGACTCAGACTTCGGGTATAACAGTTGTAGGACATTACGACTTTTTACTCTGTCCACATTAACTTTGTTTCTAAGCAAACTGAATTTTGTGATTAAAGGTGAACAATTAAAAGAGCTTACTGGTCATTTTTTTTGTCTTTTGGTTGTTGTTATTTTTGCTGTAGACAAGAATAGAATGATACTGGGAGCAGGTTTAGTGTTTTATATTGGTTTTCAAATGGATATTGATTAACAACAGGGTATTGAATATCAAGTGTAACTGCACAGCATCTCCCAACCCACTCACTCTCCACTCATTTCAGGCAAAAGCAATCCCTTGTCTTTTGAACCACACCAGTAGAACTGCCATCCTTCTATATTACTTGACTTCTGCTTCAACTTTTTTTTCTACATGCTGAGTCAATCAGAGCCCTTATCTGAGATTTATGGGAATCTGAGATAAGAGTAGCTGTTGGTGGCAGAAGCTTAAAAATACAAAACTCAGAAGCTATTACTGGCCTTTTAATTGCCAGTCAGGAGAAATCCATCTACAGTTGGGAAAAATTAAGTTAACTCAAACAGCAAGTAGGGGAAAATAAAAAATTAAATAGGGAGAGTGAATCCTGGTAGTAATTGAGACTCAGCTCTATTCCTTTCCTTTCCCCAATTTTATGTTGAACCATTCCTTGGATATTTTGAGTCAACAAATTTCTACTTTAGCCAACTGTGAATTGGGCTTACCAATCTGCACCTAAGCTAATATAGACAGACATATAAGACCTGATTATTTTATCACTACCAGCATATACCAATCAAGGATAACACATTTATTACAACATGGAAAGAAATCTCCATGAAATCACATTTTAATCTGCTCTAAAACTGACATATAAATAAGATGAATCTTGTTACACACACCCCTGCCCCAAAATAAAACAGGCTGTTTAATACTTCACATCAGGTTGTATTACCCTAAAGTCTGAACATGCAATTAGAATTTTCAAAATACTGTAAATTTGGATTTAATTCCATATTCGTTTAAATTTGCAAAGGTTTAAATTTTTTAAAGCCAAGCTTGTTTCTACCTCAGGGCATTTCCACAACCTGTTTCCTCTCTCCAGAATATTCTTACCCGGATACTTTCATGGCTCATTCGACCTCATTAAATAATAATAAAATAGTACTATCTTTGATATATTTTTTCATATCAGTTACACAAAGAAGACTATTCCTACCTCTGGCTAGTTTCTATTATGCTGTCCTGACTTTTCATTATAGCACTTTCTGAAATTCTTACCTATTTCTTATTTTTTCATCTCCACTTCTAGACTATATATTTCATATAAAGAAACATATCTGCCTTGTTTATGAAGCATCTAGAACCCTGCCTGGCACTGTAGTTACTCAATAAATATCTGCTAAATGAAAGGAAGGGAAGAAAGAAGATGGAAAATCAGAATGCAAATTTGATGAGCTTGATTTTATTTTTTTATTACATTGAAAAGATTTCAATATTGGGAATGCATACTGGGATTATTATCCAAGATTATCAGCTGGCTACCTGCAAAACCTCTGAAGGACTGGATGCCTCAGGACACCATATTTTCAGAGTATGGATTTCCCATCTTAAAATGCCAGAAGCTGCATATTCTTCTTTATCCAAGTATGATCCAATATTCAGTGGCAGCCAAACACTAAGTTAACCACATGAGGCCATTTTAGCATCCAAATGCCACCATGTTGATTTATAATGGATGAAAGTAATGCTTGTATTCCATCCCAGTTTTCCAACCTTCCCACATTTCATATCTAAACTCACTTTCTACTAGTATAATGGTGCCAAGCAGGTCGACTGAATAATCAAACTATTTATTGATTAAAACAAAATTCAAGGAAATGTTTTAGTCTTAGGAAGCTACTGAAACCTTAGCAAATGCAATATATCAACCTTAACTATACCTGAGAATGGTTAGGACTTTCCAGGAGGCGCTAGTGGTAAAAGAATCTGCCTGCCAATGTTGGAGACATAAGAGACACAGGTTTGATCCCTGGGTTAGGAAGATCCGCTGAGAGGGCATGGCAACCCACTCCAGTATTCTTGCCTGGAGAATCCCATGGACAGAGGAGCCTGGCAGGCTACAGTCCATGGGGTTGCAAAGAGTTGGACATGACTGAAGCGACTTAGTATGTATACAAGCATGCAAACTGTTAAGAGATATACCAGTGATCCAATATACTGTATTCCTTTCCTGCAAAATACTGAATGTATACTTTTAAACTCTTTTTTCTATGTAAGGCTTTTCTCTTATGTTAATATGTTTCTCCCTTCATAAGTATTCTTTTTANCTTTTTACATCCCTTTTCACCACAGGATTTATCTTACAGAGTTGAATTTACTTAGCTAATTCCCATGGTACAAAGCACCCCATAACTTTAGCCTATACAAATTAATTTTAATAGCCATCTTTTAAAAAGCCTTAAAAAGTCCTTATGATCTTAGATACTGTTGGGGAGAAGGAAATTTTCCTCTACCCTTTTAGGTTCTTCTGGCTAGTCTAAGAATTAAATTGACATGGCACAGATTAAAAAGAGAAAATCAAACAAAGTTTGATAACATGCATATGGGATAAATTAAAATTAAATTAAAATTTAAAGATGCTTGCTTCTTGGAAGAATAGTTATGACAAATCTAGAGAGTGTATCAAAAAGCAGAGGTATCAATATGCTGACAAAGTTCTGTATACTCAAAACTATGGGTTTTCCTGTAGTCATGTATAGATGTGAGAGATGGACCATAAAGAAAGCTGAGTGCTGAAGAATTGATGCTTTCGAACTGTGGGGCTAGGGAAGACTCTTCAGAGTCCCCTTGGACTGCTAGAAGATCCAACCAGCCAATCCTAAAGGAAACCAGCCCTAAATATTCATTGAAAGGACTGATGCTGGAGCTCTAATATTTGGCTACCAGGTGCAAAGAGCCAACTCATTGGAAAAGACCCTGATGCCAGGAAACACTACAGGCAGGAGGAGAAGGGGCCAACAGAGGATGAGGTGGTTGGATGGCAACACCGACTGGATGGACATGAGTTTGGAGAAACTCAGGGAAATAGCGAAGTACAGGAAAGCCTGGCATGCTGAAGTTCATGGGGTCACAAAGAGTCAGACACAACTTGGCAACTGAGCGACAAAAATACATGGCAGAGACCCAAGAGTACTGAGTAACTTTCCAAAACGGGTGAAATTCTCACTTAAAATAACATCTTCAGCTAAACACAAAAGAGGATGGTGGGGGTAGGGGCTTGGGGCTACGAAGGGGAGAAAGGCAGTTCACATGAAGATGGAAAGGCAACTGTTTGGTAAATAAATGTTTGCTGAGCCTTGAAGAGACAGTGGGACATAGAGAAGAATTTTTAACAAATAGACTGCTGGGTCCTCTTTGTCTAGCACACTAGTTCATACTATAGTTACCTATGGTGACAGCACTATTCCTGAAATAGACCCTCTACCTAAATTCTTCAGGCAGTTAGGGGCAAGGTCCAACATTCTTCCCAAAGTTTTTTGGGCCTTTATTGTCTTCAGCTTGAAATAATCCACATGCCAAAGAGATATTTTGGGGTGGCAAATTTGGTTCTCCTTGACTTACAGTGGGGATATATACCAATAAACACATTGCTAGTTGAAAAGGTATTTAATGCACCTAACCTAGCAAACATCATAGCTTAGCCTAGTCTATGTTAAATGTCTTCGGATCAGTTACATTAGCCTACAGTTGGGCAAAATCATCTAACCCAAAGCCACTGTCTAATATAGTGGGGTTTGTTGTTCAGTCACTCAGTCGTGTCCAACTCTGCAACCCCATAGACTGCAGCACGCCATGCTATCTCCCAGAGCTTGCTCAAACTCATGTCCATCGAGTCGGTGATGCCATCCAACTATCTCGTCCTCTGTTGTCCCCTTCTCCTCCTGCCTTCAATCTTTCCCAGCATCAGGGTCTCTTCCAGTGAGTCAGCTCTTCGCACCAGGTGGCCAAAGTACTGGAGCTTCAGCTTCAGCATCATCCTTGCAATGAATATTCAGGGTTGATTTCCTTTAGGATTGTAATATCTCTTATAACTGACTGAATGCTACACTAAAGGTGAAAAGTAAAAGGTTGTATGGGTACAGAAAGCTTTAAGTGTGTTGGCTGTTTACCCTCATGACTGCATGGCTGACTTGGAGCTGTGGTCTACTGAACCTGCCCAGGATCACAAAAGGGTATTGCACCACATACCTCTAGCCTAGGAAAAGACCAAAATCTTAAACTCCAGGTATGGTTTCTACTGAATGCACATTGCTTTCACACTACCATAAAGATGAAAAACCCTCAACTGAACCATTGAAAGTCAAAAACTATTTATAAATACAACATGAACAAATAATACATACAACTCTAAAAACTCTAACAATCTGTCTCCTCTAACTTCACCTCTTTCCTGTATTGTTCTTGCTCCCTTAATACTAATCAACCCAATAGGAAAAAACAAGTCTCATTAAGTGAGAAATTAAAGTAATACTTGACACTTTTTCTCTTTCTTTAATAAAATGTTGTTTTTAGAATGCTAAGCAACTGTCATAAACAATGAATTAAGCTATATACAGCAACAGAGCGAGATTTTTAAACTGCAGGATTATTTAAAGAAATAAAAAGTATAATATTATGCATGTAAATTAAAACACATACATACATAAAATATTGTATGAATACTTATATGTAAACCTACATAACATTACTGCATGGATTTTCAGTGAGATATACATATCCAAAGGCATATATACAACACATTAGAGTAGATGTCAGATGGATGGGGGATGGGAGTAAAGCATAGAAGTGTGTATCAAGTCAAAACAGGGTAAAGCAAGAAAAGATGGATGTTACTTATCTGTCATAAACTATAGAGTATGCTTGACTAATCTCAGTACATCTTTGATCTCCTCAAAACCTAAAATATTTAAATAAGAAAGATGTACATAAATTGATTTTTAAAGATGTCTGAGTTAAAGTCAAAGCTGTGGTTTTTCCAGTAGCCATATGGATACAAAAGTTGGACCATAAAGAAGGCTGAGTGCTAAAGAATAAATGCTTTTGAACTGTGGGGCTGGAGAAGACTCAAGAGTCCCCCGAACTGCAAGAAGATCAAACCAGTCAATCTTAAAGGAAATCAACCTCAAATATTCATTGGAAAGACTGATGCTAAAGCTGAAGCTCTACTATTTTGGATACCTGATGTGAAGAGCTGACTCACTGGAAAAGACCCTTATACTGGAAAAGACTGAGGGCAGGAGGAGAAGGGGGCAACAGAGGATGAGATGGTTGGATGGCATCACCAACTCAATGGACATGAGTTTGAGCAAACTCCGGGAGATGGTGAAGGACAGGGAAGCCTGGTGTTCTGTAGTCCATGGGGTCACCAAGAGTTGGGCATGACTGAGTAACTGAACAACAATTGAGTTATAAAGTAAAGAGGCAGTTGCAGAGTAGTTTGGTCCCATTTATGTAAAAATAAATACTTACATATGCACACATAACTATGATCATGTGTGTTCAGAAAATTTATTTAACCTTGAACAAAAAAATTTAAAATTTATGTTTGGTGAATAGATCTTGGAGGCAAAATTTCAATTTTATGCATGTATCAATATAATCTTCTGAATAGTTTTAAATCTAGGAGTTAATATAAGTATAATAAGCTTTTTTAAAAAGTAACCAAAGAAATTTGAAGACCAAGCTAACTCAGAAGATACAGACAGAGAACAGTGCTTCACTTAAAACTTTGGAAACTCAATTCCATAAACATTTATTTCAGATTCAACAGAACGGGTGAAAAGTAGGAGTAATATGTGCCAGTTTTTGTGGGTGAGGTATTACTTTAAAACATAAAGATATTTGTGCCCATGAAAAAGCTAAAAAGATAATGAGAAAACTGCATATTTTCCCCATGGGGTTAGGGTCAGGTGAGCTAAACTGACAAATACATATAACAGTATGCTGCTGCTGCTGCTGCTGCTAAGTCACTTCAGTCGTGTCCGACTCTATGCAACCCCATAGAGAGCAGCCCACCAGACCAGGCTCCCCTGTCCCTGGGATGCTCCAGGCAAGAACACTGGAGTGGGTTGCCTTCTCCAAAATCTTATTCTTCCTGGCAATCACCCCTCCCAAATCCATTAAGAAATAGCTCAGGAAACACAGAACAACATGTTATATAAGTAAACATACTACTCACACAGAGTAGAGAATACCTCCTGGGGTGGGATGGGAGAACTCACAGAAATTCAACAAGGGAGATTCCCAGGAGATGGGAATTTTGGCAGGACCACTGAGCTTGTATGTTGCCCATGTCCAAAATCACAGCTCGTGTTGATCCTGTGTGTGTGTGCTAAAACATATTTTAAGTGTCTTGATGCTCATCTTTAATACATGAATACATACAAAATACTAAAACAGTGCCTGAAATACGAAAAGCGATCAATCAATTCAATTGCTGTGCTAAGTATATATCCCATGCCTACTACTTATCAGGCATTGTTTGAGGGTCTACACAGATACCAATGAACAAAATAAGCAAAAATCTAGAACTTCATCAAGGTTACATTTAATAGGAAAAAAAAAACTAAATAAATAACTAAAATATATAGTATATCAGATCGTGATAAATGTATGGAGAATGATGATAAGAAAAAAAAAAACAGTTAAGGTAATATAACTATAAGGCCAAGGGGGGACTTCAGTGTAAACAGAATGGATGGTGACATTGGAATAAACACCTAAAGAAGGTGAGGGACAGTCACGTAGCTTTGTGCTTTGAGGGTTCCTAGTCATCCAGCACATATGTTTGAACATAGGCTAATCCATGGCACTGTGCCAAGTCCTAGGTGCAAAATCATAAAACTGGCAGAAAATATTGAGCATGCTTCAGCAATACATGAATGGCAAACTTCCAGATGTTCAAGCTGGTTATAGAAAAGGCAGAAGAACCAGAGATCAAATTGCCAATATCCGCTGGATCATGGAAAAAACAAGAGAGTTCCAGAAAAACATCTATTTCTGCTTTATTGACTTTGCCAAAGCCTTTGACTGTGTGGATCACAATAAACTGGAAAATTCTGAAAGAGATGGGAATACCAGACCACCTGACCTGCCTCTTGAGAAACCTCCATGCAGGTCAGGAAGCAACAGTTAGAACTGGACATGGAACAACAGACTGGTTCCAAATAGGAAAAGGAGTATGTTAAGGCTGTATATTGTCACCCTGCTTATTTAAGTTCTATGCAGAGTACATCATGAGAAACACTGGGCTGGAAGAAACACAAGCTGAAATCAAGATTGCCAGGAGAAATATCAATAACCTCAGATATGCAGATGACACCACCCTTATGGCAGAAAGTGAAGAGGAACTACAAAGTCTCTTGATGAAAGTGAAAGAGAGTGAAAAAGTTGGCTTAAAGCTCAACATTCAGAAAATGAAGATCATGGCATCTGGTCCCATCATTCCATGGGAAATAGATGGGTTAACAGTGGAAAAAATGTCAGACTTCATTTTGGGGGGCTCCAAAATCACTGCAGATGGTGATTGCAGCGAGGAAAGTAAAAGACACTTACCCCTTGGAAGGAAAGTTATGACCAACCTAGATAACATATTGAAAAGCAGAGACATTACTTTGCCAACAAAGGTCCATCTAGTCAAGGCTATGGTTTTTCCAGTGGTCGTGTATGGATGTGAGAGTTGGACTGTGAAGAAAGCTGAGTGCCAAAGAACTGATGCTTTTGAACTGTGGTATTGGAGCAGACTCTTGAGAGTCCCTTGGACTGCAAGGAGATCCAACCAGTCCATCCTAAAGGAGAGTAGTCCTGGGTGTTCATTGGAAGGACTGATGATGAAGCTGAAACTCCAAACTTTGGCCACCTCATGCGAAGAGTTGACTCATTGGAAAAGACTCTGATGCTGGGAGGGATGGGGGCAGGAAGAGAAGGGGACGACTGAGGATGTGATGGCTGGATGATATCACTGACTCGATGGACATGAAGTTTGAGTGAACTCCAGGAGTTCGTGATGGACAGGGAGGCCTGGCATGCTATAATTCATGGGGCTGCAAGGAGTTGGACATGACTGAGCAACTGAACTGAACTGAACTATGAGTTTGGCACTGCACTAGCACATGCAATATCGTACTTAATCTTCATAAACATGGTTTATGAAAGAAGTAGAACTTAGAGAAGCTAAGTGTTTCACACAAAGTTGCTCAATTACCCAGAAATAGCACCAAGATTTGACCTGAGGGCTTAGACACCAAATCTGTTATCTGAACCTCATGTTTATTTACTGAGCACCAGACAATTCTTTGCTCCCAGAGAATCTTATATTTTTCCTGGATGTCACTTAACATTATATTTAAAGTATCACACATATAATTACTTTTTGAATGTTTGGGGTATTTTTGAAACTACATTACACACAGTAGGAAGTCAGGGACCTACTGAACTTCTCTTGCTCACCACTGAATTTGTAGCACTTAACATCATGTGAAAATACATAGGAGGTGCTCAATTCATGTCTTAGGAATTAATCAATCCAACATACCTAATCATCACAATTTCTTTGCAATATTTTAGTGGTTGCAATGAGAACATGTTACTTTTCCCATCTTTCAAATAAATATTTAATGTAGAAAAGTTAAAGGCACCAAGCGGTCTTGACATTCTGAGAAACATGATCAAGTTAGGGCTTTTGGAAGATTATTACATATGTGTTTGCAGTTGATTACTTTAGTTTCGTCTGTTTAGGATCTATTCTTCAGATATAATACCCCAATTGTTCTTTGGAATATCACCTCTCTCTCATAATTGCTCCCTTTATGGGAGTTTACCCCATTATTTAGCTTCAAGGATGATTGAATAGCAGTTCTTTCACCCACAGATCTATCCTCTGGCCTCAAGTGTACCCATCACAAAGCAGGCTAAAAAGGCTCAATCTTAGATATTCAAATAAACTTTGGGAAAGAGACACTTTGCTTCTCTGAGTTGCTAACATGTTAGAATATCTATCTGGATTTACTCCTACTCATCTATGCAAAATCATAGGAAGAATCTGCCTGAAGAAAGAAACCTGAAAAGGGGAAAAGAGGGTATCATTTATCCTCTATAAAAGATATGGGAATAAGCATATTCCTAGCAACAATTGTTTGTACCTAAATATATCCATCCTTTTTTTAAAATTTTTTATGTAAGTATAGTTGATTTACAATGTTGTGTTAATCTGCTGCACAGCAAAGTGACTCATACATATATATATATATTCTTTTTAATATTCTTTCCCATTATGGTTTATCATGTGATAGTAAATATAATTCTCTGTGCTACAGAGTAGGATCTTGTTGCTTATCCTATATATAATAGTTTGCATCTGTTAATCCCAGGCTCCCAATCCTTCCCACCTCCAATGCATCCATCCTAAAAGCCATGCCCCCTGAGTTTTCCATTATGTGAACAATAGATACATTCTTTTTTTGTCCTTGAACCAATTTGAATTTGTATATTAGTTAACAAATGCCTACAATGCTCATAATGAATTACCCCAACTTTAATGGCTTAACACAACAAAAATCACATTAAATCTCACAGTTTCTAGTAGTTAAGAACATAATGTGGCTCAGATGGCATTTTCTGGCTCTGTGTCTCTCATATTATTGCCCATAGGTCTGATGCTATAGTCATCCAGTGGCTTGACTGAAATGGGGAATCCTTTTCTAAGATAACTCACTGACGTGGCTGACGGGTTCCTGCTGGCTGCAGGCTAGGGTAGGGGGTCTCAGTTTTTTTCTTGAGGGCCTATTCATAGCGTTTCTTGAGTGGCCTCATAGCATGATAACGAGCTTCTCTCAAAGTGAGAGAAGAGCCTAAAACCAAGGCTGAAATGTCTTTTACAACCTAACCAGCTAAACTTGAAAGTCAAACCATCACTTCTGCTATATTCTATAGGTCACACAACATCAGCCTTAATTCAGTGGGGGGAAAAGGCTCAAAGAAATAAATACCAGAAGATGAAGACATTTAAGAGTCATCGAGAAGACTGATTACCACAACTAATTTTCACTGCACTGTAAGAAGTCCTGTCTGAAAATTAGAACACTGCCTAACATCATACACAAACTCAAAATGGATTAAAGACCTAAATATAACATCAAAAACCATAAAACCCTTTGAGGAAAACATAGGCAGAACACTGCATGAAATAAATCATGGCAAGATACTCTATGACCCATCTCCTAGAATAATGGAAATAAAACAAAAACAAACAAGTGGGACCTAATTAAACTTAAAAGCTTTCCACAGCAAAGTAAACCATAAACAAGGTGAAAAGATAACCCTCAGAATAGGAAAAAATAATAGCAAATGAAACAACTGACGAAGGATTAATTTCTAAAATGTACAAGCAGCTCATGCAATTCCATACCAGAAAAAATGAACAATCCAATCAAAAAGTGGACTGAAGAGCTAAAGAGACATTTTTCCAAAGAAGACATAGATGGCTAATAAACACACGAAAAACTGAACTGACTGAAGATGCTTAACATCACTCATTATTAGAGAAATACAAATCAAAACTACAGTGAGATTTCACCTCACAACAATCAGAATCAGTTCAGTTGCTCAGTCGAGTCCGACTTTGTGACCCCATGGACTGCAGCATGCTAGGCCTCCCTGTCCATCACCAACTCCAGGAGCTTGCTCAAACTCACGTCCATTGAGTCGGTGGTACCATCCAACCATCTCATGCTCTAGCATCCCCCTCTTCTCCTGCCTTCAGTCTGTACCAGCATCAGAGTCTTTTCCAATGAGTCATTTCTTTACATCAGGTGGCCAAAGTATTGGAGTTTCAGCTTCAGCACCATAACTTCCAATGAATATTCAGGACTGATTTAATTTAGGATTGATTGATTGGATCTCCTTGCGGTCCAGGGGATTCTCAAGAGTCTTCTCCAACATCACAGTTTAAAAGCATCAATTCTTTGGTGCTCAACTTATTTTATAGGCCATGTCTCACATCCATANGAAAAACTGAACTGACTGAAGATGCTTAACATCACTCATTATTAGAGAAATACAAATCAAAACTACAGTGAGATTTCACCTCACACCAATCAGAATCAGTTCAGTTGCTCAGTCGAGTCCGACTTTGTGACCCCATGGACTGCAGCATGCTAGGCCTCCCTGTCCATCACCAACTCCAGGAGCTTGCTCAAACTCACGTCCATTGAGTCGGTGGTACCATCCAACCATCTCATGCTCTAGCATCCCCCTCTTCTCCTGCCTTCAGTCTGTACCAGCATCAGAGTCTTTTCCAATGAGTCATTTCTTTACATCAGGTGGCCAAAGTATTGGAGTTTCAGCTTCAGCACCATAACTTCCAATGAATATTCAGGACTAATTTAATTTAGGATTGATTGATTGGATCTCCTTGTGGTCCAGGGGATTCTCAAGAGTCTTCTCCAACATCACAGTTTAAAAGCATCAATTCTTTGGTGCTCAACTTATTTTATAGGCCATGTCTCACATCCATACAGGACTACTGGGAAAACCATAGCTCTGACTAGGCGGACCTTTGTTGGCAAAGTAATGTCTCTGCTTTTTACTATGTTTTCTAGGTTGGTCATAGCTTTTGTCCAAGGAGCAAGCATCTTTAATTTCATGGCTGCAGTCACCATCTGCAGTGATTTTGGAGCCCCCCAAAATAAAAGTCTGACACTGTTTCCACTGTTTCCCCATCTATTTGCCATGAAGTGATGTGACTAGATGCCATGATCTTAGTTTTCTGAATGTTGAGTTTTAAGCCAGCTTTTTCACTCTCCTCTTTTAGTTTCATCAAGAGGCTCTTAGTTCCTCTTCACTTTCTACCATAAGAGTGGTGTCATCTGCATATCTGAGGTTATTGATATTTCTCCCGCCAATCTTGATTCCAGCTTGGGCTTCATCTAGCCCAGCACTGTGCATGATGTACTTTGCATATAAGTTAAATAAGCAGGGTGTCAATATACAGCCTTGACATACTCCTTTCCCCATTTGTAACCAGTCTTTGGTGTAATCAATAAAGCAGAAATAGATGTTTTTTTCTGGAATTCTCTTGCTTTTTCTGTGATTCAGTGGATGTTGGAATTAGATCTAATAGAGTGCCTGAAGAACTATGGACAGAGGTTCATGACATTGTACAGAAGGCAGTGATTAAGACCTTCCCCAAGAAAAAGAAATGCAAAAAGGCAGAATGGTTGTCTGAGGAGGCCTTACAAATATCTGAGAAAAGAAGAGAAGATAAAGGCAAAGGAGAAAAGGAAAGATATTAGCATTTGAATGCAGAGTCCCAAACAATGGCCAGGAGATATAGAAAAGCCTTCCTCAGTGATCAATGCAAAGAAATAGAGGAAAACAGTAGAATGGGAAAGACCAGAGATCTCTTCAAAAAAATTAGAGATACCAGGGGAACATTTCATACAAAGATGGTAACAATAAAGGACAGAAATTTGTATGGACCTAACAGAAACAGAAGATATTAAGAGGTGGCAAGGGTACACAGAAGAACTGTACAAAAAAAGATCTTCATGACCCTGATAAGCACGATGGTGTGATCACTCACCTAGAGCCAGACATCCTGGAATATGAAGTCAAGTGGGCCCTAGAAAGCATCACTACAAACAAAGCTAATGGAGGTGACGAAATTCCAGTTGAGCTATTTCAAATCCTAAAAGATGATGCTGTGAAAGTGCTGCACTCAATATACCAGCAAATTTTGAAAACTCAGCAGTGGCCATAGGACTGGAAAAGGTCAGTTTTCATTCCAATTGCGAAGAAAGGCAATGCCAAAGAAGGTTCAAACTACTGCACAATTGCACACATCTCACACGCTAGCAAAGTAATGCTTAAAATTGTCCAGTCAGAATGGCCATCATCAAAAAAATCCACAAATAACAAGTGCTGGAGAGAGTGTGGAGAAAAGGGAACCCTCATGCACTGTTAGTGGAAATGTAAAGTGATACAGACACTATTGCAGACAGTATGGAGATTCCTTAAAACCTCAGAAAAAAACTATCATATGTCCCAGCAATACCACTTCTAGGCATATACCCTAAGGAAACCAAAACTGAAAAAGACATACGTACCCCAATGTTCATTGCAACACTATTTATCATAGCTAGGACATGGAAGTAATCCAGATGTGCACTGACAGATGAATAAAGAAGCCATGGTACATATATGCAATGGAACATTATTCAGCCGAAAAAGGAACACATTTGAGTCAGTTCTAATGAGGTGGATGAATCTAGAGCCTGTTACACAGAGAGAAATAAGTCAGAAAAACATATCATATATTAACAAATATATGAAATCTAGAAAGATGGTACTGATGAACCTATTCGCAGGGTAGCAGTGGAGACCCAGACATAGAGAACAGACTCATGGACACAGGGGACAGACTAGGATGGAGAGGGTGAGACTAATGGAAAGAGTAGTATGGAAACATATACACTACCATGTGTAAAATAGATAATGAAAATTTGCTACATGACTCAGGGAACTCAAACTGGGGCTCTGTAACAACCTAGAGGTGGGGTAGGGAGGGAGGTGGGAGAGAGGTTTAACAAGGAGGGGACATATGTGTACCTATAGCTAATTCATGTTGATGTATAGCAGAAACCAAAGCAATATTTCAAAGCAATTATTGTTCAATTAAAAGCAAATACATTTTTTAAAAGTCCTGTCTGAATTTATAGGTTACACAAGTTTTATAAGTGTCATATGTATTCTGATAAAAGGCTCAAAGACCTATTAATGAAAACTAACCTCATCAAGGCAAGCTCCAGGGAAAAGGCATACTTGAATCAGGCCTTGAAATTTGTTTAGCTTACTTTTTAGGTAAAGATGAAAAGAAGACATTTTAAGGCTGAGAAAAGATAAAGGCATGAAGAAGTATTAAAATAGTCTGTTATGACTGAAGTGAACAGAGGGATCCTATTGGAAGATAATGCAGTCTATGACTGATGAAACCACTTGTGTTAAGGCCCTGTACAGTTTGTAAAGAGCTTATATTTAATTTGGTAGCAATTTTCCTCAAAAAATAAAAGCAATATTAAGGTGATTGGAAAGGGAAAAGGTAGGCCTAACCCTAGTATTGCTACACTCAGATTTACCAGGTTCTCAGTAAGAAGGTTGTTGGTATCTTACATGATTCCTTCCAAAATCTCCATGGGCAAAGACCTGATTCTTATCTTTTCAATGCCAAAAGTTCTCTCTTTTTCATTTATTCAAGGTTGATTAGATTCTTGGCGACTAATTAATGTGAATCAAACTCACTACATATTGATTAGCAACTTGAAATCTAATTTCTTCACTTATAATGAGAAACATTATTGTCTCATGGACCAAAATTCTCAAGTGGATAGTGTATTCTTTTTCTACTGGGCAAGATTTCTTGGGAAATAAATTAATATGAGAAAGTTGCTTGGTAAATGCAGAAATGATGGAAAGGAAATATGATGATTTTAATGAATTTATAATTAATTGATTTTTCTGTGTGTTTGTCGCACTTATTTGCTCACTCCACAAATATTTACTCAGCATCTTCTAGTCCCTCACTCCTATGAGTTGCTAAGGCATGTTAAATATATGAAACTCAGCCTCTGCCATCCGTAGGAGGACAAATGGGGAACCAACATTAATCAAGATCTTAGTATGTGCCACGCCTTATACTAGGTGATTTATGGCCATATCTGTTTGAATTTACATAACTCTAAAAGGAATTTAGATTTTACCTTGCCCTTAATAGATGAGAAAAAACTTTAAATTAAAAATTCAATTTTAGCAACTTATACAATGTCAGGAAGCATTTAACAGGAGGCTTCCTGTGTGCTGTTTTGGATCTGTCAGGAATTCTCTGCTCCTTATTAATTCCTGAATACTCAGGAATTAAGAGGAGAGGCAAGCCTCTCCCGGGGGCTGAGGAATCCAGGCATTTCCTTCATTAGTTTTTCTATACAGTGATAAGTACCCTCTTCCTTCTTGTGAACCATACAGTAAAAGTGATCATTTACAACTCTCTCTCTCTTTAATATTGTATCGCCTATGTTTTGTAAGTCTGGAATTTTAATCTTTATCTTTGCTGAGAATAACTGCCTTGTAAGACAGTATATATGCCCACACCATGTTGATTAAAACACCTTTGCTCCATCAGAGCTTTGGTCCTCATGTCTTTCTTTCTTTCCCTCTCCCTCTCCCCTACCCCCTCCCCTCTCCCCCGCTTCCCCCTCTCTCCCTTTCCCTCTTCCTCTCTCTCTTTTTCAGGCTGAACCCCTGGAGTGCAGAGGCTCTCTGAGTTCACTTTCCTGCCTGTGCTTCTAAGACCCTCTTGAGAAGGTGCCCTGCGCCTTCACCCCATCGAGAGGGTGACTGAGGCCTCTGTGAACAGAGCAAGCCCCATGCAGGGGCTTTATTGGCTTTCTGCATAAACCAAGGAATATCAGCCTCTTTCTCTCTCCTTTATCTTTTTATCAGTCAGCTCCGGACCACCAGGTTCCGGTCCATTAAAGGATCACAGAAGTAGTTTGATGACTAAACATGTTTGTCAAAACTTATTAGATTGTACACTTAACTTGGGACTTGTATCATATACTTCAACAAAAATGATTAAAGGAAACGATTTCAGAGCCAAAGAGATTTGTGAAGATACAGTTTTGGAAAAAAAGGTTTTATATACTGTAAGTTCTCAACACCCAACCAAGGAAGGAAAACAAAATGGTACTTCCTTTTCCTCAAGTCTACTTAAAGGCACATCCATGGTACCACTTAGAGAATCAGAATTGTATTCCTTAACGTTCCCCCAGATAATTAGGCCTATGCAATATTTAAGTTCATTTATCAACTTGGCTAGACTGTGGAGTTCAATTAATTTTTTGGCCAAATACAATCTAGATTTGGCTATCAAGGTATTTTTTTTTTCTAAATGTGACTAATATTTAAATCAGTAGACTTTGGATAAAACAAATTAATCTCCATAGTATGGGTGGGTTCTATCCAATCAGCTGAAGTCCTTAAGAGGCAAGACAGAAGGTTCCCAAAGGAAAAATTCTGCCCTCAGAGTACAACACAAAAATTCTGCCTAGGTTTCCAGCCTTCAGACTCAAAACTAGAATATCAACTCTTACCTGAATCTCGTTTGTCAGTTTGCCCTGTGGGTTTAGGACTTGCTATGCACCACAATTATGTGAACCAACCCCTGAAAATCTCTCTTCACATCTCTATGTATATCTCTATCTCTATCTCTATCTATGTGTATATTCTATTGACTCTGTTTCTCTGAAGAACCCTAACTAATGCAGATTTTGCTACACAGACTAGTTTTCGAGGGCCAGAATCTTAAAGATGAGTTTTTTGATTTGAGAAATCTAAATGCAACGAAGACAGTTGTATCCCAGAGTGCCAGGGACCAAGAACAAGCATTTAATTTCCAAAGGCAAATGAGATGTTACTTTAGTAGAGAGCAGAGTCAACGCTGTAGTCATAATAGTTGCCTCACAGAGATCTTCTAACATTAGCTGATTGATCACGGTGTCCCTAGAAGTTAAATATATGAGTAGTCTACTTAATTCTTACTTGAATTTAGAGAACTTGGAAGAGTTCAAGGTCAAGTACGCCAAAGTCTAGCTTGAATCATATAAACAGATTTGAAAATTTCCCAAACTTGAGTCAGTTTACAGATCAAGAACACCTTTACTGAAAGGGAGACCAGGTCCCCTTAAGGAAGGATCCAGCTATGCTGCTAAAAATGTATACTATTCATCTTTCTCCTAGGTTTTTTCCAAAGGGAAGGTCTGTTACCAAGGTGACTGTACAGTGGAGAAAAGAAAATTATCAGAAGCTTCAGAGAGAGTAGTAGACCCTGGCTCTGAACTGACGCTGATTCAAGGAGACCCAAAAAGTTGCTGGGATTCATTAGAATAAAGGCTTATAGAATTCAGGCGATTACTGGAATTTTAGCTCAGGTCCATCTCAGAGTACATCCAGTGGGTAACATGGTGGCTAATTTTATGTGTCAATTTGGCTGGACCACGGTGCCCAGATATATGGTCAAACATTATTCCAGATGTTTATGTGAGGGTTCTTTTGGATAAGACTTAACATTTAAACTAGTGGACTCTGAGTAAAGCAGATCACTTTCTATAGTATGGTTGGTCCTCATAAATCAGTTGAAAAGTACAGGAAGCTGCCCTCCTTTAAGTAAGAGGGACTTCTGACTGCCTTCAGACGTTATTTGCAATATTAGTTCTTCCTGGTTTGCTAGCAGACCACCTTTGAACTCAAATACAGCTCTTATCTAAGCCTCCAGTCTGCCAGCCTTCCTCATGCTATGTTAGACTCACCAAGCTTCCACAATCATATGAGTCAATTTCTTAAAATACATACTTTTTTTTATTTAAATATATTTACTATAAATATATATATGTGATGTATGTATGTATGCATGTATGCATATTTATGTATATATGCATATACATATTCCTATTGTCTCTGTTTCTCTAGTGACCATAATACAGTCTCCAAACCCATCCTGTAGTTATTTCCCAAGTTTTGGAATGCATTATTGGAACAGAAATCTTCAGTAACTGACAGAAACAGAATACTCATGTAGATTTCTTGACTTACAGAGTTTATGCAATTATGGTAGGAAAGGCCAAGTGGAATCTTCTACCTAAGTAGACTTGTCTCTACCTGGGAAAAGAGTAAACCAAAAGCAATACCACATTACTAGAGGCATTGCAGAGATTACTGACACTATTCTATTGGTTTTGTTTCTCTGGAGAACTCAGAGAATTCAGTTTGACTCAAACCTGGGAATACAAAGCAAGCCAAGTTAGCAAGATAAAGTTGGCTTTACCTACCTTTGCAATTTGTTGGGACAAGAAATGAATATTTCCCCTGGATCAATGTGGGTCACTTGAGGTCATCTTGGAATGAATAGGGCTACTTAAAAATGAAGGCATCCCCACTAGCTAGAGTGGACTGGGGATTCCTAAGAGTGTGAGAAGGAGTCAAACTTTCTACCCAGAAAATGCCTAGGTCAAAGGAACTATTAAATAAAAATCCCTGGTAAGGGGAACTTTTCAAGAAACATAAGAAAGAACATCACCAAATTCAGTCCATAAATATTTACTGAACTCCTGTTCATGTGCATGCTCAGTAGCTCAGCTGTGTCTGACTCATTGTGGTCCCATGGACAGCAGTCCACCAGGATCCTCTGTCCATGGAATTTTCCTGGCAAGAATACTGAAATGGGTTGCCATTTCCTACTACAGAGGGTATTCCTGATCCAGGGATTGAACCCATGTCAACTGCATCTCCGGGACTGGCAAGTGGATTCTTTACCATTGCACACTTCAATTCAGTCACTCAGCCATGTCTGACTCTTTATAGCTCCATGGACTGCAGCAAGTCAGGGTTTCCTGTCCATCACCAACTCCTGGAGCTTGCTCAAACGCATGTCCATCAAAGCAGTGATGCCATCCAACCCTCTCATCCTCTGTCATTGCCTTCTCTTCCTGCCTTTAATCTTTCCCAGGATCAGGGTCTTTTCCAAGGAGTCATTCCTTTGCATCAGATGGCCAAATATTGGAGTTTCAGCTTCAGCATCAGTCCTTCCAATGAATATTCAGGACTGATTTCCTTTAGGATGGACTGGTTGGATCTCTTTGCAGTCCAAGGGACTTCCAAGAGTCTTTTCCAACACCACAGTCCAAAAGCATCAATTCTTTGGTGCTCAGCTTTCTTTATGGTCCAACTCTCACATCCATACATGACTACTGAAAAAACCATAGCTTTAACTAGACAGACATTTGCCGGCAAAGTAATATCTCTGCTTTTTAATATGCTATCTAGGTTGACATAGATTTTCTTCCAAGGAGAAAGTGTCTTTTACTTTCATGGCTGCAGTCAACATTTGCAGTGATTTTGGAGCCCAAAAACATAGTCTGTCACTGTTTCCATTGTTTCCCCATATATTTGCCATGAAGTGATGGGACCAGATACCATGATCTTAGCTTTTTGAATGTTGAGTTTTAAGCCAGCTTTTTCACTCTCCTCTTTCACTTTCATCAGGAGGCTCTTTAGTTCTTCTTTGTTTTCTCCCATAACAGTGGTGTCATCCATGTATCTGAGGTTATTGATATTTCTCCCATCAGTCTTGATTCCAGCTTGTGCTTCTTCCAGTCCAGCGTTTCTCATGATGTACTCTGCATATAAGTTAAATAAGCAGGGTGACAATATACAACCTTGGCATACTCCTTTCCCAATTTAAACCAGCCCATTGTTCCAACTCCAGTTCTAACTGTTGCTTCTTGACCTGCATACAGATTTCTCAGGAGGCAGGTCAGGTGGTCTAGTATTCCCAGCTCTTGAAGAATTTTCAACAGTTTGTTGTGTGTGATCCACGTGGTCAAAGGCTTTGGCATAGTCAATAAAGCAGAAGTGGTATTATTCTGGGACTCTCTTGCTTTTTTGATGATGTAACAGATATTGGCAATTTGATCTCTGGTTCCTCTGCCTTTTTCTAAATGCAGTTTGAACATCTGGAAGTTCACAGTCATGTACTGTTGAAGCCTAGCTTAGAGAATTTTGAGCATTACCTTGCTAGTATGTAAAATGAGTACAATTGTGTGGTAGTTTGAACATGCTTTGGCATTGCCTTTCTTTGCAGTTGGAATGAAAACTGACTTTTCTAGTCCTGAGGCCACTGAGTTTTCTAAATTTGCTGGCGTACTGAGTATAGCATTTTCATAACACCATCTTTTAGGATTTGAAATAGCTCAACTGGAATTCCATCACCTCCACTAGCTTTATTCGTAGTGATGCTTCCTAAGGCCCACTTGACTTCACATTCCAGGATGTCTGGCTCTAGGTGAGTGATCACACCATGATGATTACCTGGGTTATGAAGATCTTTTTTTGTGTAGGTCTTCTGTGTATTCTTGCCACCTTTTCTTAAAATCTTCTGCTTCTGTTAGGTCCTTACCATTTCTGTCCTTTATTATGCCCATCTTTGCATGAAATGTTCCCCTGGTATCTCTAATTTTCTTGAAGATATCTCTAGTCTTTCCCATTCTATTGTTTTCCTCTATTTCTTTGCATTGATCACTGAGGAAGGCTTTCTTATCTCTCCTTGCTATTCTTTGGAACTCTGCATTTAGATTATCTTTCCTTTTCTCCTTTGCCTTTATCTTCTCTTCTTTTCTCAGATATTTGTAAGGCCTCCTCAGACAACCATTTTGCCTTTTTGCATTTCTTTTCTTGGGGATGGTATGGATCACTGCCTCCTGTACAATGTCATGAACCTCCATCCATAGTTTTTCAGGCACTCTATCAGATCTAACCCCTTGATCTATTTGTCACTTCCACTGTATAATTGTAAGGGATTTGATTTAGGTCATACCTGAATGGTCTAGTGGTTTTCCCTACTTTCTTCAGTTGAAGTCTGAATTTGCAATAAGGAGTTCATGATCTGAGCCACAGTCAGCTCCCAGTCTTGTTTTTGCTGACTCTATAGGGCTTCTCCATCTTTGGCTGCAAAGACTATAACCTATCTGATTTCAGTGTTCCCCATCTGGTGATGTCCTTGTGTAGAGTCACTTCTTGTGTTGTTGGAAGAGGGCGTTTGCTGTGACCAGTGTGTTCTCTTGGCAGAACTCTGTTAGCCTGTGTCCTGCTTCTTTTTGTACTCCAAGGCCACATTTGCCTGTTTCTCCAGGTATCTCTTGACTTTTTACTTTTGCATTCCAGTCCCTGATAATGAAAAGGACATCTTTTTCGTGTGTTAGTTCTAAAAGATCTTGTAGGTCTTTATAAAACTGTTCAACTTCAGCTTCTTTGGCATTACTGGTCAGGGCATAGACTTGGATTACTGTGATACTGAATGGTTTGCCTTGAACAGAGATCATTCGGTCATTTTTGAGACTGCATCCAAGTTCTGCATTTCAGACTCTTGTTGACTGTGAGGGCTACTCCATTTCTTCTAAGGGATTCTTGCCAGCAGTAGTAGATACAATGGTCATCTGAGTTAAATTTGCCCATTCCGGTCCATTTTAGTTCACAGAAATTGCACACTTGGGAAGCCACTATTGAGCCACTAGATAGTGTTAAGTACTATTTTAGATTCTGAGGATATACTAGTACAGACATAAATCATTGCCCTCATAGAATTGTCATGCTAGTGAGGTGTGGGAGACATATATAATAAACATGAGAATAAAAAGCAGGGCAAGGGGGTCAGAAATGTCAAAATAAATGAGGTAGGCATCATTGAGAAGGTAACAATCTGAGCAAATATGTGAATGAGGAAATGGAGTAAGTCACGTGAGCAAGGTAGACACAGAACATTCCAAATAGAAGAAAAAGTATAAGGACTCCAAAGATGGAAATCTTAAGCTTCACTCTTTTCTCAGCATGAAGCAGTAAGGAGGAAGTATTACCTTTGAATGAACATTGAAATGCTTAATTAATATCTTAGACTTAGACAATCTAATCTCTAAATTAAAGCCACATTTACAACTTTAAGGAATCATAAATCTATTATCAGAGTGTAAGGCATTAAAAAGCAGAGACATTGCTTTGTCAGAGACATTACTCTGTCAATACAGGTCCATATAGTCAAAGCTATGGTTTTTCCAGTAGTCATGTACGGATGTGAGAGTTGGACCAGAAGAAAGTGGAAGGCTGAAGAACTGATGTTTTTTTTGTTTGTTTTTTTGTGTTTTTTTTTTTTTACTTTATTTTGCTTTACAATACTGGATTGGTTTTGCCATACATTGACATGAATCAGCCATGGGTGTACATGAGTTCCCAATCCTGAACCCCCCTCCCACCTCATATCATCTCTCTGGATCATCCCCGTGCATCAGCCCCAAGCATCCTGTATCCTATATCAAACATAGACTGGCGATTCGTTTCTTACCTAATAGTATACCTGTTTCAATGCCATTCTCCCAAATCATCCCACCCTCTCCCTCTCCCACAGAGTCTAAAAATCCGTTCTATACATCTGTGTCTCTTTTGCTGTCTCGCATACAGGGTTATCATTACCATCTTTCTAAATTCCATATATATGTGTTAGTATACCGTATTAGTGTTTTTCTTTCTGGCTTACTTCATTCTGTATAATAGGCTCCAGTTTCACCCACCTCATTAGAACGGATTCAAATGTATTCTTTTTAATGGCTGAGTAATACTCCATTGTGCATATATACCACAGCCTTCTATTCCATTCATCTGCTGATGGACATCTAGGTTGTTTCCATGTCCTGGCTATTATAAACAGTGCTGCGATGAACATTGGGGTACACGTGTCTCTTTCTATTCTGGTTTCCTCGGTGTGTATGCCCAGCAGTGGGATTGCTGGGTCATAAGGCAGAAATGATGTTTTTGAACCGTGGTGCTGGAGAGCACTCTTGTCAGTCCCATGGACTGCAAGATCGAACTAGTCAGTCTTAGAGGAAATCAATTCTGAATATTCGTTGGACGGACTGATGCTGAAGCTGAAGCTTCAGTACTTTGGCCACCTGATGCAAAGAGCCAACTCACTGGAAAAGACACTGATGCTGGGAAAGATTGAAGGCAGGAGAAGGGGATGACAGAGGATGAGATGGTTGGATGACATTTCTGACTTGGTGAGATGGACATGAGTTTGAGGAAGCCCTGGCGTGCTGCACTCCATGGCATCACAAAGAGCTGGACACGACTGAGCAACAGAACAACAGCAAAGAAGTAAAGTCGTAAGAAATATGCAAGTCTCTGTCCATGGTCATAGAAATATTTCCCCTAGTGAATAAAGCTGGAAAGAGCATTTAGAGACAAAACAAAGTTGCTAATCAATCTTACAGCATAGCAATTATCTTAACAATTAGTTTATGCATTATAATCTTTTTCACATATCTACTTAAGTTAATCCTTCTTCCCACAACCATATGAAGAGAGAAACTATTGGTGTTGTACTTTTTTTTTTTTTTTGCAAAAAACTTTCAATTATGAGGGAGTTAGCTAAAGGACAGAGCTCTTATGAATGTGAGAACAGTGAAGCTTAAGATTTCTGTAAGATTTCCTGCTCAACACTGAGCAAATTCAAATAACCAATTGTTCTCCATTGATATTTCCATTTTTACTGCAACCACAGGATTAAATGCCCTCGATTAGGTGCTTGGATAGACTGTGATAAGGCAAGCCGCTTAGGAAGATATTTGAGTGGCTCAAACCCTTACTTATTTTTCAGCCACAGCTCATCAGTTCCACTGATAAGCTTTAGCACCGACTTTGGGGTTGAAATGCCATGATGGTATACAACATTTTCCTTGATGGCTCGAAAACTCCCTGACTTAATTTACTTCAATTTTCCCTTTTTATTGTCAAGTTCTCTTCTGAAAAGATGCATCAGACTTTTATAACTGTATTAGAGGTGGAAATTATAATCGTTGCCATTACAAAGCACTCACAAAAAGCATCAAGTGTTGAGATCTAAAAAGAGCTGTCAAAATGATCTTGCAATAACTGGTATTCTGGCTGCTTGAAGGAGCCTAAAAATATTCACCAGCATGCAAGCCCTCCTGCCCAGACATACATAAGAGGATGATACAGAGTCAGAGGGCAGCTATTTGTTATTTAAATAGAACGCTGATGTAATAGAAGGTATTTGCTTCTTTCAGCAAGACTACTAGCCTAAACTTTGTAGAGTAATACCTTACCTTTAAGAACAGTTCAGAGATCATTACAGGCAACAGCCACAATATGTCTAGTATAGCAATGGATTGTAGTTCAAGTTGGAATTTCCCACCCCATATCAAGATGTTTGTAAAGGTGACCTAGAATGATAAAAGCCTCAAATATCAGATCCTCTACCATAGCACTCTGAGTTTAAAAACAGATTGAGAGCAGCGGAAAAGATGCATTTTCCCAGCAGATTGTCAGCCTGACTTAGTTTACTTTCATCTCTCCTTGTTTTCTCATTATAGAAGATGAGACAAAGCCATTCCATCAAGGAGACTCAAATTTTTCTGCTTATCCTCAATGTGCAAGATGTAGAAGACCCAGATAAGAAATCAACCTTGATAAAACTGTATTGCAAAAGGTACACTGAATACCTGTTATGCCCATTTGGACCACCAGAATTGGTTTTGCTTTCACTTCCTCTCTTTTAAAGAATATTTGTTTCTTTATATTTTAAATTCACACATTTTTCTTGTGGAAAACATAAACATTTGTAAAGAAAAAACAAGTTTCCCATAATACCTCTAACTCATGAAAACTCTTAGGTATATATGTTCAATATTTAATGCTTTACATATAGACAAAGCCAAAAGTTGAAACTCTGGATACCACTAAGATAGTATTTGTAGATATTTCCAGAATTGATTATTCAAATATGACTAAGAGAGAAAGACTCTGATGCTGGGAGGGACTGGAGGCAGGAAGAGAAGGGAACGACAGAGGATGAGATGGCTGGATGGCATCACTGACTCGATGGATGTGAGTCTGCCTGGCGAGCTGCAGTTCATGGGGTCGCAAAGAGTCGGACAAGACTGAGCGACTGAACTGAACTGAACTGAAAAGAGAAAGCAAAATATTTTTTTAATTAAGAAAAATATATGAGGAGCTGAATCTACTTAGTCTTTCTTAAGGTAAAATCTGAATCAAAAGTAGGATGGAAGTAAAATTTTCAAACATCTATTAAGTAATAGGCACTATATATTATCTACTTTACTATTAATAAGCTAGTGAGGAAAAGGAGGATAACTTCAATATTTTAAGTCAGGCAGTGTGTTAATTACAAATGCTATTAATGAATACATTTAACCCATATAACAATTCTAATTATAATCCTATTATATATTAGGCTTCCCAGGTGGCTTAATAGTAAAGAATCTGCCTGCCAATACAGGAGATGCTCATTCAGTTCCTGGGTGGGGAAGATCACCTGAAGGAGGACATGGCAACCCACTGCAGTCCTCTTGCCTAAAAAGTCCCGTGGACAGAGGAGCCTGGCAGGCTACAGCCCATAGGGTTGCAAAGAGTCAAACATGACTGAGCGACTGGGCACATTATATGTTAGGGTGTCCATTTGCAAATGAGTAAACTTAGATTTCTTTGGAGGGAATGATGCTGAAGCTGAAACTCCAGTACTTTGGCCACTTCATGCGAAGAGTTGACTCCTTGGAAAAGACTCTGATGCTGGGAGGGATTGGGGGCAGGAGGAGAAGGGGACAACAGAGAATGAAATGGCTGGATGGCATCACCGACTCGATGGACGTGAATCCGAGTGAACTCCGGGAGTTGGTGATGGACAGGGAGGCCTGGTGTGCTGCGGTTCATGGGGTTGCAAAGAGTTGGACACGACTGAGTGACTGAACTGAAACTGAAACTTAGATTTAAAAGTTTTCAAGATCAGATCACTAAGTAGACCTAACATTATATACACACATCTAAGATAGCACTTAGTTACTATGCTTTACTATCTCCTTGTGAGCTATATTTAATCACTAATTTTAGAGCTCAGAAATTGAGGGTCAGATCCGTCATAACACACAGCCAAGGATAATTCAATTCCAGATCCGCTTTGCACCAAAGTTCTAATTTAGCCATCTCAAGGAACTAAATAAACAAATATTTCATTGTTAAAAACACATGTCTTGGGTCTGAAAATATGGATTAAAAAAAATTTATCAAGAAATGCTCATTAAATGAATAGAAAAGAAGCCTCTGATTATTCTTCTAGGTAAGAAAACCAAAGGTCCTCACCTATTCCAAATTATAAAGATCATTTCTTCCATTCCAAAATACCAGTCCTGAAAAAAACACCCACTCTTTAGGTCAGGATGTTAAATATAATTGATTATTTCTGTTTCACTGGGAGTAATTAGAACATGCAATCATCAACAGGGCAAGCCACTTGAAACAAATCCCTTAGAAATGCCAATGAAATAATGAGGAAATTCTGCTCTAAGCAATTGCCTGAAATACCAGTCCCTATAACAAGTGATAGTTCCACTATGTAAATTCTGATCTGCAGATTTTAGGATGGCTACAGTACATTTAAGTATAAATACATGCCAAATATCTCTTTGAATAATGAGTCAGAAAAGCTCTCTGTAAAAAGAACTGTACAGAGATCTAACATACAGAGTCAGAGGTTGTTATCAAAGTATAGAAATTAGAGATTTTTTTTTTTTAATTTACTTTCCTCTCTCGTAGGCTTTATCAAGTCAATTAGGCGAGGCCAGTTTTCCTGCAGAACTGAATGCTGAAAAGACTGTATTCTTTAAGAAAAAAAAAAGAAACTGTTTTTTCACTTTTGGCTGCACTGGATATTTATTGCTGCAGGCAGGCTTTCTCTGTGGCACGTGGGAGGCTACTTTCCAGTTGCAGCATGTGGACTTCTCATCGGTGGCTTCTCTTGCTGAGGACCATGGGCTCTGGTTGTCTGGGCTTCAGCAGTTGTGACACATCGACTCTAGAGCACAGTTCATTTGCTCTGTGCCACGTGGAATTCTCCTGAACCAGGGATGGAACCCATATCCTCTGTATTGGCAAGCAGATTATTAACCACTGGACAGATTAACCACTGGGCCACTGGAAGTCCCAAGACCGTACTGTTTAATAAACTCATATGAAGTAGCAACCCACTCCAGTATTCTTGCCTAGAAAATCCCATGGACAGAGAAGACTGGCGGGCTCCAGTCCATGGAGTTGCAAAGAGTCAGACATGACTAGAGCGACTCAGCACAGCACAGCACCTAAAAGTGAATAAAATCTAAGCCAAGGAATATGTGGATTTAATATCTATCCACCAGATTTAAAATATAATTAAAAATTAAAACATTCTGAGAACTGAATTGGTTTGGGGTAATGTATATTTCACTTCCCATTTGAGTGGGCCTATTCCCAATCTTGAGTTCTAACTGATAAATAAAACATAGAAAAACTTTCATTGAAACTGCAACTTAAATTAATTGATAATAGCTATCTCTGCTGCTACTGCTAAGTCACTTCAGTCGTGTCCGACTCTGTGCGACCCCATAGACGGCAGCCCACCAGGCAAGAACACTGGAGTGGGTTGCCCTTTCCTTCTCCAGTGCATGAAAGTGAAAGTTGAAAGTGAAGTCGCTCAGTCGTGTCTGACTCTTAGCGACCCCATGGACTGCAGCCTACCAGGCTCCTCCGTCCATAGGATTTTCCAGGCAAGAGTACTGCAGTGGGGTGCCATTGCCTCCTCCAGCTATCTCTAGGGTTTCCAATGTAACTTTCTGCAGTGATAGAAATGTCCCATATCTGTGCTGACTGACTCAGTAGCAACTAGCTATGTATACTTAATGAGGATTGGTCCTCAATGTTCATTAGTGTGGTTGAGAAATTAAATTTTACATTGTATTGAACTTTACTTTCTTTGCATTACATTTAATAAAAAATTTTACACCAGTAAATTTGAAATTTGAATAAAGTGGACAAATTCCTTGAAAGACCCAAAGTTTGCGCAGGAAGAAATAGAAAAGCAGAACATCCCTATATCTGCTAAACAAATTTAATTTATAATTAAAATCCTTCCCTCAAAGAAAACTCAAGCTCAGGTGACTTCATTGGTCTACTAAACTTTTAAAAATAAAATAATTGTTAGTTGCATACAAATTTTTCCAGAAAATTTTAAAAAGAGGAAACATTTATACGTCATTTTGTGGGACCAGAATTACCCTGATACCAAAACCAGACAAAAATATTAGAAGAAAACAAAAGCTCAGACAATATACCTCATGAACACAGATACAAAATTTCTTAGCACATTTTCAGCAAATTTAATCCAACAATGTATAGAATGGGCAACAGATCATAACCCAAGTGAAATATATGCCAAGAATGTGAATTTACTTAACATTTAATAAGTCAATGTAATTCATTATATGAGCAACCAAGTCTACCCAAATGGGTACAATTACATCAATAGATGCAGAAACAATTTTTTTTTCAGAATTCAACCTGGATAAATTCTCAGCAAAATAAGAATAAAAAGGATCTTCCTCAACCTGACAAAGCATATCTATGAAACATCTACAGATAACTTCATTCCTAATAGTGAAAGACAGAAGCTTTGCCAGTAAGATCAAGAATAAGGGAAGCATATTTGCTCCTTAATTTTTTCTGCAAGTTTACACTTTTTGACCCCCTTCACCCATTTCCCCTATTCTCCACCCCTCACTCTGTTCTGAGTTCTATTCTTTTGGATTCTGTTGTTTTCCTTCTCAGTATGACTTATTTCATTTAGCATAGTGCCCACAAGGTCCATCCATCTTGTGTTAAATGGCAGGATTTCCATCTCTATAGCTGAATTTTTTATTACATAAGTAATATATAAATCACATTTTCTTTATCCACATTGATAGGCACTTAAATTGTTTCCATATCTTGGCTACTGAGCTTTTGCAAATAACACTGTAATAAACATGGGCATGCAGATATCACTTCAGCATAGTGATTTAGCTTCCTTCAGATATACACCCAGAAGCAGAATTTCTGGATTATATGGCAGTTCTATTTTTAATTTTTTAAAGAACCTTAAATTTAAAAGAACCTGCTTTTTGTATTGGCTGCACCAATTTACATTTCCACCCACAATGCACAGGGTTCCCATTTCTTCACATTCTTGTCAATACTTGTAATTTCTTGTCATTTTGATGGTATCCATCCTCACAGGTATGAGATGTATCTCATCATGGTTTTGATTTATCTGATAATTAGTGATGTTGAACACATTTTCCTATATTAGCCCCTGATAAGCTAAATAACTTATAAATATTTTTCTTCCGATTCTATAGGTTGCTTGTTCACTTTTTGATAGTTTCCTTTGCTGTGCAGAAGCTTTTTAGTTTGATGTAGTCCCACTTGCTTACTTTTGTTTCTGTTGCCTTTGTTTTTGGTGTCAAAAAAAATCATGGCCAAGACATATCAAGGAGCTTATCTCCTACATTTAATTCTAGGAGTTTTATGGTTTCAAGTCTTAGGCTCAAATCTTTAATCCATTTTGGTTTTGATTTTGTTTTTGTGTATAGTGTAGTATATGGGTTCAGTTTCATTCTTTTGCATGTGGCTGTCCAGTTTTCCCAGAGCAATTTATTGAAGAAACTATGCTTTTCCCAATGTATATTCTTGGTTTCTTTATTGTAAATTAATTGGGCTCTTTATTCTGTTTCATTCTGTTCCATTGATCTATATATTTGTTTTTATGCCAATTCCATAGTGTTTTGATTACTATAGCTTTGTAACTTATTTTTAATTCAAGAGTATGGTAAGCACAAGAAACTTTGGAAAATGATAGATATGTTCCTGATTGTGCTATTTTCATAGGTGTACATACATCTTAAAACTCAAATTGTAAACTTTATGCAATTTATTGTATGTCAAAAAACCTCAAAAAGTTGTTAGTATTTTATTTAAATAATCACATGTCAAGTGGGTACAGCATTTGATAGTGCAGATCTAGACTACCAAAGCATTCAGAGTTATTTACAAAGTTAATGAAATAAAGTGTCACAATCAAATATGATATCTACTCTAGATATGGGAGAGGAAAAGGAAGCACTTGTGTTATGCTTGTCAGTACACATCATTATGGAACTTCTTCCAGGATTCCAATTACCTGATATTGGAATTCTGTATTCTGATCCAGTAATGGCAAAAATTTTCAGGCCATTCAAAAGGAAACGTTAAGTCCTTTACCAGTGTAAAAGGGGAAGTCTGGAGAGGTTGATAATGAAACAATATTGCTAATCAACTTTAACACCTTTCTTGGCATTTTGAATGTCATCATTTTGCAATAAATCTGTCATAATTTTATAGAAACATGATTGCGCTTAATTAATTTAAATATGATACAAGTTTTAAAGAAATAATCCTACCTACCTAGAAATAGGCTAGTGAATCACAAAGTTTTTTTGTGTAGTTTAGGTTTTCATTCTTTTCCTCTAAAACATATAATAATCCTGGAAGGAATAAAGGAAGGAAGAAAAGAAGAATGTCATGACTATAAGATTGAGAAACACTGAAACAAGTTTACCTTGCAAAAGCTCTATCTTGCTTTTCAGGATTCATAAAAACTGAAGTGTTAATGATATAGGTAATATATGGGTAAGGGAAGGCCATAGTGAAGGGTTTTATTTAAGTAAATCAAGTATTACTTTTTGAGAGTTAAAACTATCAAATAACCACATGGTTAAGAGCAGTATATAATGTCAATACACAGAGAAAAAGTATAGCTTCCATGGCAGCAAGATGAGAGTGTAATTCAGTTTAGGGTATTAGCATAACTAAAGAAATAATGTCAAATATAAAAGCATCAAGCAGTGATGAAAACACAGAAAAATAAAGGCCAGGAATATATTATTTTCCCAAGTCCTTCCAGCACTAGCCAGAGAAAGAGTGCCCTGTCAAGATAACTGAATATCTTCTTGCCTTCAAACTTACCTATTCCTGTTGCATATTAAAGCATCAGGGTTCCAGAACTCAAGGAAAACAAAGCTGTTCTCTCCAACAACCACTGCTCTCTTTCTTCCTTGTTAAAATACACTGATTTTATTCAACTATTAGGCAGCCATATGTTTTAGAGAAACGTAAATTTGTTCCAAGCTCAAGGGGTAAATAATGATGGGCTTTAATCTCAATAGGGAGGTTTGGAAAGTACAAGTGAAGCAAAGCACTCCCTTATTATCCCTAGAGATATTGTTATCCGGAGGTGACACCTGAAACTGTGGGAGGTATCTTGACACCATGAGGTTGGTCATCTTGAGAGGACAAGCTAGGAAGACAAACTGATGAAAAGAAATCAGATCTCTGATGATATCATATAGGCACTGAATTCAACAACTCTAGAACCTTCCTACCTTTATTTTAGAGCAGGATTACCAATCTCATCACTATGGACACCTTTGGCTCTAGAGTTTTCTGTTGTTGTTCTGGGGAGCTGTGGTTCATAGGATGGTTAGCAACATCCCTGGTCTCCACTTACTGGACTATTAGCACCCTCTGCCAACAGTAACAAGCAAAAATGTCTCCATACATTTCTAAATGTTCCCTGGTGTCAAAACTCTTCCCAATACTGCCCTTGTGATCCACTGCAGTTGTGAACCACTGCTCTAGGTTTATTGTTCTATGAGCTAATTTATTTTCCCTATTGTTTTAGGCATTTTAACCGGATATGCAGGGAGAAGCATTCCAATTTAAAACCTTGTGTCATCAGTCATAATTTTAATCTATTTTAAACCTCTTTATTTGTGTTCTGGTATTTCTGTTTGCAAAACTTTTTTTAAAAAATCATCTCATCTTTCCTCTTTTTTTCTCTTTTCTTGCTTTAGACTGTCCTCTTCGCCTTTTATTTTTCTCTCCTCCTTCTCATTTGTCTCTTCATTCGCTTCCTCCTTTCTCTCTCTCTCCTCCCCCTTTCTTTCTTATCGGGAAAAAAAAAAAAAATACATGAGCCTGAATAAACAATTGTAAGAGTTAGCTTTGGTAAAGTTGACCCCATTATGATGTATGTATTAAATCAAAGAAGTTAGAGTGACAAGGTCATTTATCAACTGATTGTTGAATAGAATGGCAACAAATGAATTACTGCGTCTGCTCATCTTTCTCAGAGGTAATGTCAAACATGAATCATATATGCTGATTTTGAATCTCCTGTGAAGTGTAACAAAATATTCTGCTCACAAACTGGCTTGAGTCACTCCAGTCAAAGCCAGAGTAGACTGAGTATATCAGAGAAAGAAACGACACACAATGACATTGTTCAGGGGTCACTTGTGAAAGACTCTTACTCTTCTCTACTTCCACTGACCTCACAATGTTATAATCCTTCCATAATGATAGCTATCGTCTTCACTTTTCTATATGTTTCTGAAACAGTTCTTACATGAAACCATGATGAAATTTAGCATTACTTTGAAACGAGCTTGAAGTGAGATTAAGACATATATATATTGTACTAAGTGGCTGTGTTACAAATTAGAGAATATTCTTTCCTTAGAAGTCTTCTGTGACAGATATAATGTAGATATAATTACAGATTGTCAGGAACAAATTTTGCTTCAATTTAACATAATTAAAAGTAGTTCTGGCAAATTCAGTGTTCCTTTTTTTGTAGCAAGGATAACTTAATGTCTTCTTCCTGTAGTTACAAAACTATAAGCCTAATGGAGCATTTCTGTTTCAGAATTAAAGTGTCATGGTTGTCAAAGATGCATCTAAATCCAATGCCAAGGCTTTCATTAGCTATGTTATGGCAATTAAATAACAGCTTTACTATTTAGGAGGCAAGTAAATACCATATTTTGAATGGAATTTCTAAATAACTGAAATCTTAAAAGACATATATAGCTTTTCAAACACTCTATGATTATAATACCCGGTAGACTTTACAACCCGAAGACATTTCTGTTCATCTCTACAACAACTCCAGTAAATAGTCATTGAACCAGGATTGCAAAACTCTACTGTAAAGTACTGAATTCAATTTTTGCATACCTGTGATATAATTGCTTTCTTCCTCTCTTTTTCTTTCCTTCCTTCTTCCCATAATACTTACTAAATGAAAATATGTGATAAGTTCTGTTAGGTCTATGGATATAAAAATGAAAAAGATATATAAAAATGAAAAAGTTTAGGAATTGATATATACATTGTTAAGAAATGTGAATTAACTGAATAAGCTATGGCTTGTGACTCAGGAGCCCTGGATTCTATTTCCAGTTATGCACTAACTAGATTTGTGACCTTGAGAAGGTCTCTTAATTATTCCAAATCTGCTATCAACTGATTAATGATGATATGAACCAAGGATCCCCTAACATCACATCCTATGATTTTGAAAGAACTTTATCAAATAAGTAGTTAAGTCAGAGAATCATACGGCAAATGCATCTATAACTCTTTCCTACCCTTCCCTGACTGTCTCTCTCTCAGTAAGTCTAAGGAATTCTACATTTGCCCCATATATTTTAACTGAGTAGGCCATAGGACAAGGGAGGCTCAGCCAGAACTGAAAATAATTGTCTTCTAAAATGCAAAATGACATGTTAGATTCCTGATGAACATTTCCCCATTCTATCTTGTAATCACTTGTTTTGCATTCCTTTGTCTCATCTTTCTCACACTATTGTCATTGTGTTGTTTTAATTGCTGAGTAACCAAATAGTAGCTGAATTCTTACTATGTGCTGGGAAACATTCTAAGTTTTTTTAACATTTTTATAGGCATTAGGCACAGTGTTTGGCAATCTTTTAAATATTCAGTATCAAGCAAATTCATAAGTAAATTTAAAATGATTTCTCAATAATTACTACATCCTATGACTACCCCATGTCCAGGGTCAGGGGCGATGGCCAAGAGGAGCCACCCCGCGTCCGAGGCCAGGGGTGGCGGCCGGGAGGAGCAACCACACACCTGAGGCCAGGGGTTGGGGCCGGGAGGAGCAACCCCAAGTCCAAGGAGCAGTGGCTGTATGGGTGCAGGAGGGCCTAGAGGAGCCATCCCATGTTGAAGGGCAGGAAGGGTGAGGAGATACTCCTCATCCAAGGTAAGGAGCAGCGGCTGTGCTTTGATGCAGCTATGAAGAGACACCCCATGCCCAAGGTAAGAGAAACCCAAGTAAGATGGTAGGTGTTGCAAGAGGGCATCAGAGGGAGACACACTGAAACCATACTCACAGAAAACCAGTCAATCTAATCACACTAGGACCACAGCCTTGTCTAACTCAATGAAACTAAGCCATGCCCGCAGGGCAACCCAAGACAGGCGGGTCATGATGGAGAGGTCTGACAGAATGTGGTCCACTGGAGAAGGGAATGGCAAGCCACTTCAGTATTCTTGCCTTGAGAACCCCATGAACAGTATGAAAAGGCAAAATGATTGGATACTGAAAGAGGCATTCCCCAGGTCAGTAGGTGCCCAATATGCTACTGGAGATCAGTGGAGAAATAACTCTAGAAAGAATGAAGGGATGGAGCCAAAGCAAAAACAACCCAGCCGTGGATGTCACTGGTGATAGAAGCAAGGTCCGATGCTGTAAAAAGCAATACTGCATAGGAACCTGGAATGTTAGGTCCATGACTCAAGGCAAATTGGAAGTGGTCAAACTAGAGATGGCAAGAGTGAACATCGACATTCTAGGAATCAGTGAACTAAAATGAACTGCAATGGGTGAATTTAACTCAGATGACCATTACATCCACTACTGCGGGCAGGAATTCCTCAGAAGAAATGGAGTAGCCATCATGGTCAACAAAAGAGTCTGAAATACAGTACTTGGATGCAATCTCAAAAACAACAGAATGACTCTGAGTGCTTCCAAGGCAAACCATCAATATTACGGTAATCTAAGTCTATGCCCCAACCAGTAATGCTGAAGAAGCTGAAGTTGAATGGTCTATGAAGACCCACAAGACCTTTAAGAACTAACACCCAAAAAAGATGTCCTTTTCATTAGAGGGGACTAGAATGCAAAAGTAGGAAGTCAAGAAACACCTGGAGTAACAGGCAAATTTGGCCTTGGAATGCGGAATGAAGCAGGGCAAAGACTAATAGAGTTTTGCCAAGAAAATGCACTGGTCATAGCAACACCCTCTTGCAACAACACAAGAGAAGACTCTACACATGGACATCACCAGATGGTCAACACCGAAATCAGATTGATTATATTCTTTGCAGCCAAAGATGGAGAAGCTCTATGCGGTCAACAAAAACAAGACCAGGAGCTGACTGTGGCTCAGATCATGAATTCCTTATTGGCAAATTCAGACTTAAATTGAAGAAAGTAGGGAAAGCTGCTAGACCATTCAGGTGTGACCTAAATCAAATCCCTTATGATTTTACAGTGGAAGTGAGAAATAGATTTAAGGGCCTAGATCTGATAGATAGAGTGCCTGATGAACTATGGAATGAGGTTTATGAAACTGTACAGGAGACAGGGATCAAGACCATCCCCATGGAAAAGAAATGCAAAAAAGCAAAATGGCTGTCTGGGGAGGCCTTACAAATAGCTGTGAAAACAAGAGAAGCGAAAAACAAAGGAGAAAAGGAAAGATGTAAGCATCTGAATGCAGAATTCCAAAGAATAGCACGGAGAGATAACAAAGCCTTCTTCAGTGATCAATGCAAAGAAATAGAGGAAAACAACAGAATGGGAAAGACTAGAGATCTCTTCAAGAAAATTAGAGATACCAAGGGAACATTTCATGCAAAGATGGGCCTGNGATCACAATAAACTGTGGAAAATTCTGAGAGAGATGGGAATACCAGACCACCAGACCTGCCTCTTGAGAAATCTGTATGCAGGTCAGGAAGCAATAGTTAGAACTGGACATGGAACAACAGACTGGTTCAAAGTGAAGAGGAACTCAAAAGCCCCTTGATGAAAGTGAAAGAGGAGAGTGAAAAAGTTGGCTTAAAGCTCAACATTCAGAAAACAAAGATCATGGCATCCGGTCCCATCACTTCATGGGAAATACATGGGGAAAGAGTGGAAACAGTGTCAGATTTTATTTTGGGGGGCTCCAAAATCACTGCAGATGGTGACTGCAGCCATGAAATTAAAAGACGCTTACTCCTTGGAAGAAAAGTTATGACCAACCTAGATGGCATATTCAAAAGCAGAGACATTACTTTGCCGACTAAGGTCCGTCTAGTCAAGGCTATGGTTTTCCCAGTGGTCACGTATGGATGTGAGAGTTGGGCTGTGAAGAAGGCTGAGCGCCCAAGAATTGATGCTTTTGAACTGTGGTGTTGGAGAAAACTCTTGAGAGTCCCTTGGACTGCAAGGAGATCCAACCAATCCATTCTGAAGGAGATCAGCCCTGGGATTTCTTTGGAAGGAATGATGCTAAAGCTGAAGCTCCAATACTTTGGCCACCTCATGCGAAGAGTTGACTTATTGGAAAAGACTCTGTTGCTGGGAGGGATTGGGGGCAGGAGGAGAGGGGGACAACAGAGGATGAGATGGCTGGATGGCATCACGGACTCGATGGACATGAGCCTGAGTGAACTCTGGGAGTTGGTGATGGACAGGGAGGCCTGGCGTGCTGCAATTCATGGGGTCACAAAGAGTTGGACACGACTGAGAGACTGAACTGAACTGAACCATTACTCCAGTCTAATGCATTACCAGACCTTCCAAATCTTGCACAGTAGCTAGAAATTTATTGTCTGTTCAAAATTACCTATTTTTCAAGATGCCTTGCAAACTAAACACAAAAGATTGCAAATCACATCTACCGTTACATTAATTTTCTGACAGTAGGCCTCAAGTCACTTTGCCTTTTTATAGATAATCATGTCTTATAATTTTAAGTTTATCCTTTTCTTGCCATATTTTCACTTTCACTGAAGTCTAAGCCCTTGTCATCTCATGCCTACATCATTGCAGCAATCTTCTTAACGGTTTCATTCCTTTTCTGCCAAGTTAATCTTTCTGAAACATGATTTTAATCAATTTAATCCCACATTGAATTATTTACAATGACTCCATAGTCTCCATCACATAATTCCACATTCTCCTATCCGATATTGAAGATTCTCTCTAGTTGGATCCCATTTTATTTATCTGATCATCTTCTTATTGTCTATAAAGACAAAAAATGGATTTTCAGGAGGCTAGTCTCCTCCTGTGCTTGTAACTGCCAAGTCTGTTTTCCCTATGCCTTTCCTCTGCTAGTCCTTCAACCTAACCTAACCTAACCTCTCCGTGCCTACCAAACATCTTTTCTTTTCATGAAGGTGCTAGGGACATTATAGGATGATCAAATAGTTAGCTTAGAAACCACATTAGGGAACTGTAGATAGATAAGGAAATTTAGTGGGCTTTGGGAGACCACAGGACTTCCCTGGTGGCTCAGATGGTAAAAGGTCTGTCTACAATGTGGGAGACCCGGGTTCGATCCCTGGGTCAGGAAGATTCCCTGGGGAAGGAAATGGCAATCCACTCCAGTACTATTGCCTGGAAAATCCCATGGACAGAGGAGCCTGGTAGGCTACAGTCCATGGGGTCACAGAGCGTAGGACACAACTGAGCGACTTCACTTGGGAGACCACAGCAAGACTCTTGATTAAGTAATGGGACCACAGCAAGTCTCAAGAAAGTAATGGGAAAATTCTGAAACAATGTGGGCTTGCTTGACTCACAAAGCAAAAAAAAGTTGCTTAGCGTCAAAGTCAGGCTGCTTGCTTAACAATAAAATCAAGCTAACTTGCTTAGCAACAAAACCATGCAACAGAAGCAGAAGACATGCCCCCAAACAAACAAAAAAAAATGGTGCCAAGAGACCTACATCCTGCCCAGTCAACTCAATGAGGCAGTAACCCTCAAAACATGTTCTTTGGCCCATAAGACATATATGCACAGTGCTCCCCAAACAAAAACAATAGTAGATAATAAGGCCTACAGCCTTCCCAGTGGTGTCATCAAGCTCAGTTCAGTTGCTCAATCACATCCAACTCTTTTCGACCCCATGGACTGCAGCACACCAGGTCTCCCTGTCCATCACCAATTCAGGGAGTTTACTAATGACCCCCAAAACAGGTTCTGTGCACACAAAAAACAATCATTTATGGGAAGGTGACTTTTCAAAATGAAAGACTCTCATTGTACTGAGACCTGAAAAGACTGTCCAAAGTACTATGACAGTCCTGGCCCAACCATATATGGAGGGAAAGTAAACTTCCCTGTCCTACCTGGGGGAGGAATGTGATGTCTACTCAAGAAAGACAAAGAAGGTCTTTTCTTCCCACCCCTCTCTCCCTCTGATTATAAAAATGTAACCCACTGAGTTGGAATCAAGATTGCTGCGAGAAATATCAATAACCTCAGATATGTAGATGACACCACCCTTATGACAGAAAGTGAAGAGGAACTCAAAAGCCTCTTGATGAAAGTGAAAGAGGAGAGTGAAAAATTTGGCTTAAAGCTAAACATTCAGAAAACTAAGATCATGGCATCCGGTCCCATCACTTCATGGGAAATACATGGGGAAACAGTGTCAGACTTTATTTTGGGGGGCTCCACAATCACTGCAGATGGTGACTGCAGCCATGAAATTAAAAGACACTTACTCCTTGGAAGGAAAGTTATGACCAACCTAGATAGCATATTCAAAAGCAGAGACATTACTTTGCCAACAAAGATCCGTCTAGTCAAGGCTATGGTTTTTCCAGTAGTCATGTATGGATGTGAGAGTTGGACTGTGAAGAAAGCTGAGTGCCAAAAATTGATGCTTTTGAACTGTGGTGTTGGAGAAGACTCTTGAAGGTCCTTTGGACTGCAAGGAGATACAACTAGTCCATACTGAAGGAGATCAACCCTGGGTTTTCTTTGGAAGGAATGATGCTAAAGCTGAAACTCCAGTACTTTCGCCACCTCATTCAAAGAGTTGACTCATTGGAAAAGACTCTGATGCTGGGAAGGATTGGGGGCAGGAGGAAAAGGGGATGACAGAGGATGAGATGGCTTCATGGCATCACCGACTCAATGGACATGAGTTTGAGTGAACTCCAGGAGTTAGTGATGGACAGGGAGGCCTGGCATGCTGCAATTCATGGGGTCGCAAAGAGTCGGACACGACTGAGTGACTGAACTGAACTGAACCCACTGAGTACTCAGGGCAGTGCAACACTTGCCTGCTCATTTGTGAACCTTAAAAGCATCCTATTCTGACAAATCACTTATCTATCACTTTACCTCTTGCTGAATTCATTTCTGCATTGAGATATAAAGGACTGTGGTGCCTGAGCTCTTCAGAGTCCTGGAAATGCCACCTAATGGTTCAAAGACCTCCTTGATATCCTCACCCATACTAAACATACAAAAAAGACACTACTTTCTCTGAATTTGTACCTCACATACCTTCAGCAATAAATATTAACAGCTTAACAGCCTCCAATTATTCTCTAATTGCATTATATATTAGAACATAGATGCGTGAATAGGGAAACTTGACTTTGGTTTAGAGCTTTATTGTCACACAGACCTGGATCCAAGTCCAGAATCTACCATATAAGAGTTGTGGATTTGGGGATTTGTGAATCAATCTTATCCAAAGTAGTAATAATAGATAACATTTATTGAATATTCACTATTCCAGACCCTCTCATAACTACCTATATCTATTAACTCAGTAATTCTCTCAACAACACCGAAATTAGATAATTTTCTTATTCCCACCTAAGATAATTTTATTTCCATTTTCTTATTCACATTAAAAAAAATAAAAAACCTGAGAAGACTCAGGTGTAGAGAATAAGATTAAATAACTTTTCCAGAATCACAGCTAATACAGGTTAGAGTCAGTATTTGAAACCCAGCAATCTTTGTTTGAAGACTATAATTGTAACCACATTGCCATGAGAATAATACAGTACATTCCAGAAAGGGTTGGTACCAAGTTGTGGCAATAGAGGTCACCTTTGGAGAATGATTTCTGTTCTCTAGTGTTCAGGGTTCATTCTATTGTATCTACTTAACTGAAGCATTGGAATACACAAATGAGAATTCATAAAACTTTAAGTGCTATTTATTATATTAAATAACTATTTTAAAACTAGTTATTCAGAACCGGTTTTATTAATTCTATTATACTGTGAAGGATTTCTCACTCTTTCTATCACTAATAAATTCTTGAATTTTTTTTTATTTCTTCCTGCACCATTTTAATCAGGGCCAAAACAGTCAATTGGGACTTCTAACCTGCCACAGATAACAGGTTAAAATAAATTACTAAATAATTCAGCAAACAGACTCCCAGACCAAAGCTTATGGTTTCTGTCTTTAACCCATGGGGTATCATTATAGCAAAACATGTGCAATTTTTACTAGATTAAAAAATATATATTTGGAGGAATGTAGATAGCACCTACATAGTTGCCTTGTGGATCTCAAGTTGGGAATTATTACATGGATTGGTAGACAGGCTAAACTGGGGTTTATTTACCTCTCACCCTTCTTCCCCACAGACTTAAATATCTCAAATGGCTTTCAACTCACCCAGGAAAGACTGTAATTACTGCTTTCCGATTTATCTACAATTGATCTTTATGTTTATTTTTTCAATCAATCCTATGAAGACTGCTTTCTCCTTTGATTCAGAAATTATAAAATCTTACTGTGAATCTGTTCTGACTGATAATCTGAGAGAAATAAGTGATAATTCTTCAAGTGAGGAGCTTTAGGACAGCTGAGATAAATAGTCCAGTGGAGAGTAAATGAGGCAGAGTTCTCTTCTGGAATGCAAATATCCTGACCTCACAGGGAGAGTGGTTTAGGGGCCACTAAGAAAGATTTTGTTCAAATAAAATTTCAAACAGAATGCAGAGAACTGCTCAGGAGTCCTTGTTACAACAATGAGGACCTCTCACCCTGGGACCTATGAGCTCTAGATTTCTGGGGGAATTTTTAAGGCTGGCAGCCACATTTGCTTGATAAAATATAGGAAAATTATATTGGTTTTTACAGCATTCCCCACACTTAAGCAGTATCTTCTAGGTCCCAGTCTAACTCAGACTGAAAACATTCTTAAAGGTTTTATAATTTTTCAAATTAAAACAACTTTTAAGTTACTTCTAGCTAATATAATCCCCTTCTTAAAACCATAGCATATTAACAGATATAGCTGGGAAGTGGAATCAAAGAGCCAGGGGATGATGAAGCAGAGCTGTGGATCATTATGGTAACGTTGCCCTTTTCCTAAAAGGCTTTATCTCACCCTTTTAAATTCAAACTAGGATATAACCAGAATTCTTCACAGCTTGTGCTAACCATCAAAAATCCAAAATTACACTTTTGTTTTCCATTGGAAAGAGAGGTTCCTCACCTTTCTACCTCTAATTTTGTTTGCAGAATGTTGTGGTGAGGACCAAAGCGTAGGAGCATATTTGTTTAATAGCTGTAATCTAACTTGATTAGCTATGAAGGAGAGGAGCAAAGGACAGTCACTGCTCAACAATGTGATCATTTAGTGCTGTTCTGCATAAAGATGAAAATTCCCATTCTCTTCTCAGTTCACTAATAACTCTATCATTAGGCTTCAATATGCTTGATTATAACTCAGCATTATTCTATTCCAAAGTAGTAGCAGCCATTAAAAAAAAAATGAGTACAGAGGTGGATGGCTCAGAGGCGGTATACATTAGGCTTTAATTTAGAAATAATAATCATGTTAACAGTGGCCTTATTCTGTTTTTTCCTGCTTGATCTCTCTTCCTCCACAACATTGCTTGCATGCATGCTAAGTCACTTTAGTCATGTCCAACTCTTTGACCTTATGGATCATAGCCCACAGGCTCCTCTGTCCGTGGGATTCTCCAGGTAAGAATACTGCAGTGGGTTGCCATCCCTCCTCCAGGGGATCTTCCCGTCCCAGGGACCAAACCTGTGTCTCTTACATCTCCTGCATTGGGAGGCAGTTTCTTTACCGCTAATCCCACCTAGGTGTGTGAAGCAAACAAGCCTCAACCAGCCTGTACAGTAGGATGAACGCATACATGGGAAAGGAGTTCATCTCTTCTAAAGATAAGAGACACTGCCCTTAGAACTCTGGAAGAGAACAGAACATTTCTGGAAAACCAAATCTTTCATTTTATCCTATATTTTCTAAGTAAAGAAAAATCATAAAAGATTTGATTTTTTGACAAATGGTAATGGGAAATAACTAAATCAACGTAAGGAAAAAGTGAAAGTGTATGGGAGAAACCATCCCTGAAGTTGGCTCTATTTTTATTTCATTTCTCTTTACAAACCTATAACAGAGGATCCTCAGCCAGTGTTTCGTAGCACTCTTCCAGGCCACCAGTGGACTGAGGGTCTGCCCACATACCCATCCCCACAGCCTTCTTCAAGGCCAGGTGTGGCCCAGGGAAGCCAGAACTGTTTATCTTTTATACAACCAGACCTATTCAATATCCCTGATGCACCTTCAAGTACTATCATTTTTTACATATGCCATCACAGCATAAAATTTAAAAACTATTTGCTGGCAACAATTCTGCATAAGACTTCCCCATGGGATAGACCATACTACGTTAGCCACTTCTGTGTGTGTGTGTGTGTGTGTGTGTGTGTGTGTACACACACACATTCTTTCAGAACTAGCCTAAACATCCCTAACACTCTTTGAGGACAGCAAATCAATAGTACAAAATTTTGCAGCACATCAGAATACAATGCTCTATACATAGCCAGGTTTTTTTAATAATAAAATGCTGGTTGATATCCATCCATTAGTGTCAAAATGAATAAGACTAGAGACACATCACCCACTCTCTCAACTGAGGAAGCACTTAGACAAATTCAGATTTGTTGCAACTCTTTGCAACCCCATGAACTGTAGCATGCCAGGCTTCCCTGTCCTTCACTGTCTCCCAGAGTTTGCTCAAACGCATGTCCATTGAGTTGGTGATGCCATCCAACCATCTCATCCTCTGTCATCCCCTTCTCCTCCTGCCTTCAATCTTTCCCAGTATCAGGGTCTTTTCCAGGGAGCTGGCTTTTTGCATCAGGTGCCAAAGTATTGGAGCTTCAGCATCAGTCCAGATGAAGAAATGATTATTACTTTCCGCATTTAAGCCACATTTCATGTGTTAACCAAAGTTCCAGAAAATATTTTGTTTCAATGTTTCCAATTATGTAAATGATGATTTACATAACAATATTTAAACAAGGGGTAGTATATAAGATAAAACTCAAACTGGAGGCCAGAAAGCTGGAGGATGGTCCTCAAAATTGCTTTAAAAGTTCTATTGTATAAATTTTTAAAAATCTCTTCCTGTAGTTTTTTAAGTCATACAGTCTGTGGGTTCCCCCTGCTGGCTATTTTAACTGTTAGAATCAGAAGCTAAAACACTTCTGATCCCTGCACACTGAAAACCAGCTCCACAGAAAGGAAAGGCATCTGAATGGTACCTGCTCCTGGAAGAGTCTAGTTTGAAAGGGAAGACAGATACGAAGATAGAACTAAGTCTAAGCCAAGAACCAGTGAGAATCAGTCCATTATCATTGACACGTTCATCCACTTAATGTCTTCGTGAGATGGTTTCCAGTACTTAAAATCTAGATTCAGTTTCATCTGAAAGACAGCCAACTGTGAGTCAATATTCCCCCAGATGAAATGTGCCCACTGTAGTTCCCACAGTTACCAGGACTCCACACTGACCTACTGTCAGTTGTTTATTGTCATCAGGCATAAGCATTTAGCTGTTAGATATTTGGCCAGTTTCATTCATATTGCTTTGTGTTCCAATTCTATCAGGCATGCGAGTCTTGGAATTCTGCTTTGAAACATAAGTTAAAAATCATTTTCTCTAAAAACTACCACTGACTGTTTCACATCCTCAAACCCTTTCCGAGCTATGTATCTTGTTATTTTGATATAAAAAGAGATAACACGCTTGGGAAAAGTATGCTAAGAAAACTGTAATTCATGACTTAATTGCTTATAATGAGACAGCTCCTATCATTTGGTGTTTTAAACATGAGGATAGTACACGTTGAGAGTTTTCTTAATGAAGAAAAATTATCAAAAGAATACAGTTTAGAGTTACTGTGTCATTTCTGAATCCACTGCCACAGCTGCAGAAGAGAGCAAGCAGTATCCAGAAAACTTAATCAGCCAAATGGAAGAAGAAAAATGTACTATGAGTGACTAAGAAAGGGATGAAAGGAATATTTGAGGTCTTTCAAGAGAAGACCATATAAGCTTATCAAGACCTGCAGAAAGCAGGCTAGAATTTAGGAAATTTAAACCTCCTTTTAAACTGTATTTGGATTTTTTTTTTTTTAAAGCAACTTTATTTGGTCTGTTATGATGTGCCCCCAAGAAACTTGAACTTGCTCTCTAGTCTCACAGCTCTTTGATAACAGTGGCCTTGGGCACTGACAGTTCATCAAAGCTGTTGTTAAGTTTACTTTGCTATATATTTGGCATAAAATATGTCCTTTGGCTTGTTGGATTTAGTTTATTTTCTCTCTCTCTCTTTTTTTTAAGCACTGGAACAATTAAATAAGGGCTTTCTGAGAACTTTCCCTGCAATTCAATTCTTTCCTCCATCCACCTCTCATTGCCCATTGCAATTACTTCTTTTCTCCCATCTCAGTAGCTCTTTTATTAAGATATAACAAACTAGAGCAGCGTAAAGATTATGGCCTGGGAGTGAGGACTCCAGGCTCCAATCATATCTCTGCCACTGATCACTGTCTGAGCTGGTTTCTTCCATTAGTGAGATACAGAGTTTGAAAAACAGAAAATATGCATTTTTTTCCTTTGACTAATACAAAATTAGGCGTCTAAGCACATGTGCTTACCTAGTTTAATATTTTTAATTAAAAACATAGGTGAGTTAAAGGGTCCACAGTTGGTATATGAGACTTTATCTATGACCCAAACACAAGTAAAGTGCATAGGGAGGTTGTATCACATCTGTTTTCCTTTTGACAGCAAATATTCCATTCTGCTCATTTTGTGATGAAATGTTAGTGGAATGAGACCTGAACAGCTCAAATTGCATAACAGCTACTATCAGCATCAAATAAAATAAAAGCCAGTTAGCCTGACACCTGGGGAGTTGGTCTCACAGACAAACAGATGGTTAGGTCCCAAAGGCTCAAAAGATCGTGATTGGTAATTACATTCAAAATAAAAATTTTTAGGAAACTCCTTGGTGGTCCAGTGGTTAGGACTTGGAGCTTTCACTGAGGTGGCCAGGGTTCAATTACTGGTGGGGAAACTAAGATCCCACAAGCTGTGTGGCAAACTGGTCATATTTAGTTCATATTTAGGGGTGAATAGCAGGTGCCAGGTATTAGATGATAGCACTCTCATGGCAGAAATTGAAGAGGAACTAAATAACTTCTTGATGAGGGTAAAAGAGAAGAGGGAAAAATCTGGTTCAAAACTCAACGTTATAAAAACTTAGATCATGGCATCTGTTCCCATCACTTCATGGCAAATAGATGGGAAAAAAGTGGAAGCAGATTTTCTTTTCCTGGTTCCAAAGTTACTGTGGATGGTGACTGCAGCCATGAAATTAAAAGATGCGTGCTCCTTGGAAGAAAAGCTATGACAAACCTAAACAGCATATTAAAAAGCAGAGATATCACTTTACTGACAAAGCTATCGTTTTTCCAGTAGTCATGTGTGGATGTGAGAGTTGGACTGTGAAGAAGGCTGTGATGCTCTTGAACTGTGGTGCTGGAGAAGACTCTTGAGAGTCTCTTGGACTGCAAGGAGATCCAACAGGTCAATACAAAAGGAAATCAACCCTGAATATTCATTGAAAGGACTGATGCTGAAGCTGAAGCTGAAGCTTCAGTACTTTGGCCACCTCATGCGAAGAGCCAACTCATTGGAAAAGACCCTGATGCTGGGAAAGGTTGAAGGTAAAAGGCGAAGGTGGTGCAGAAGATGAGATAATGAGATAGCATCTAGCATCGCTGACTCAATGGACATGAATTTGAGCAAACTCAGGGAGATAGTGAAGGACAGGGGAGCCTGCAGCCCATGGGGTCACAGAGAGTCAGACACAACTTAGGGACTGAATAACAACAACAGATATTAGCTGATCATTAATATCTCTTCACATTTTAATATTCCTGTCCTGGTCCTTCTTGCTAAAGCAGTATTTTTCAAAAGGCATTTCATGGAATTTCCCTTGGTGTTCTAAAAAAAGAAAACACAAAGGGTGGGGGTGGAGAGGAAAAGAGAAAAGAGGGGAAACTATATTTATTTGGGATATTTGGGATATACTGAATTAAATGAAAAATATTTTTAAAAGGAATTCTTCCCAGAATCTTTAATATACCAAAAAAAAAAATGCTCTGCGAATTTGCATAAGGTGATAACTATGTTTGTTCTACATGATATTTGGTACCCTCCATCAAGGGTCATTTAGAAAGGTTTTAGGGAAAATTTTGATCATCATGATAACTGAGGACCCTCCTTGCACTTGAAGGCCAGATAGTGTGGATGCTGAATGCCCTGCAATACATGGGACAATACCACACAACAAAGAATTGTCTGCCCCCAAATGCTAGTAACCTCTCATTGACACTGGCAGAGAACATAACATCCCCAAAGGAATTTGACCACAGAACCTTTAATTTGGAGAGCAACTTGTGAAACTAGTATTTCCTGGGATTTATTTTGGGAAAGTTAGCTTAAGGTTTATATTTCAAGGCTTAGATTCTAGCAGTAACCAACATTTTGCCTGCCCTCCCCCCCCACTTCTAAATTTCTCTCCTTTTAAAAATTGAGTTAGAATTGACACATAACATTCTATTAGTTTCAGGTGTACAACATAATGATTTGATATTTGTAGATATAACAAAATGATCACCAAAAAAAGTCTGGTTAACAAGCATCACACACATAGTTATGATATTTTTTTTCTTGTAATGAGAACTTTTAAGATGTATCCTTATAGCAACTTTCAAATATGCAATACTGAATTTCACTTTTTAACTAGGACTTAGTGAAGAGTAAAATTATTTCCAGCCCTTTAATCAATGTGAAGTGAAGGCAGTGGAAGGGAGATTGGTATTTGTGAGAAAAAAATCTGCTTTGAGTCCACAGAGTCAGAAAGCCAATTTTGTCTCTTTAGAATATTAACGTCTTACTCCTCTTTCCTCAAGTATTAGGATGACTTTATAATCAAAACCTTTCCACACTGTAGGAAAAATTGCTCAAGTGGAAGAGAACCGTTGTCTGGCCACTGGGATTGGTGTCAGGATTTTGACCAAAGATGAAAAGATACAGAGTTAGAAATGTATGGGGGGAAAAGTCTAAGTCTTACATGTGCCTACATAATCAGCTGTGGCATTTCCCCACCCCTACATCAAGAAGTCTGTTCCTTTCCACTTTCACAGAAAACTTCTCAAATTGTTACCCTTTGGGGACTTCCCCCACATCAGGTGTTGCTTGCATACAGTTCATCATGTGATATCATTTCCAAATGAAATGATAAAAGGAGAGTAGAAGCACGGATAAACGAGGGATGTGAGGGCCATTTTCTATTTCCACCCAAAATGATAGCTTCTTTATTTATTGCAAAAACCCCTGGATCAACTTGGAAAAATAATTTTTATTTTTAGTATCTCAGCTTCCCTGTCACTAAACCATTTAGAGTGACAAAAAATACCTACTTCACAGAACTTAAAGTCCTAATGAAAAAAGTAGCAAAAGTCCTTGACCCTAGCATATAGTTAAATACTGATTACATAGTAAAACTGTTCTTTTTTTTAAAATAATAATGAAGCAGACCTTTTGACTCTTCTCATCTAGTATTGACTATATACCATACTCAAAAGGAGCCCTCCTGCTTCCAGGTGTAGCTAAGAAGATTTCTTTTACATAACACGCTCAGACAGTCCTGGTGCAAGCAGGCAGCAGCTGCACCCCATTAGTCTGACTTCTCCTACCTCCCAGGCTTGCTTTGCTCATTCCCTTTTCCATCACTCAAAACCTCAATCAAGGCACAGCAGCAGGGAGAATGGATGCATGTATATATATGACTGAGTCCCTTTGCTGTTCACCTGAAACCATGGTCACATCGTTAATCGGCTATACTCCAACATAAAATTAAAAGTTAAAAAAAAAAAAAAAAGGCACAGCAGCAGAGGCCAGCAAATTAACAACTTCTCCAATATTCAGTTCTATTAGATTTACTACTCTCTTGTTGATCTGAACTGATCCCCAGGGTAATTATAAATACCATCATATTTTGTTCATCTTTATTAGCTGGCCCATTTGGCAGCTTGTGGGTAATAGTTGCATAACTGACTCTGTATGGAAGAATCAAAGGATCCACAGTCATAAGAATTGACTGCAGCTGTATCCAGCAACCAGCCCACCCTCCACGTTTTTTCAAAGAGAGAATCTGAGGCCTAGAGGGGGCTGCTACTTGTCTTGGCCTCACTGTGGTTAAACCGCAGAACTCGTATCGGGTTCTCTTGTTTCCTTAAGAACGCAGAGTATACTATTTTAGTATACTTAGTGCTTCTTGCAGTCATAAGCCAAAAAAGCAGAAAAATTCAGTTATAAGGATATTAATATACTAGCAATATGTTTTGCTTAAATTCAGAATGTAGTTATGTTACATCAGGAATCCTTATGAGTATTGGACTAAATAATACTGAAACGGAGCAAGATCTATGGTCCTTGCACCCCAGTGTTCTCTGCCTGCCATTTATCTGTGCAAAAACTTTAGCCAAAGAATACGCTTAATCAGAGAAGTGAGAAAATGCAGAAACAAAGGAAAACAGTCAAAGGAGACCAAATAATGTAGTCATTAGGCATAGCCAAGAACCTTTAGTTCCTTCTCAAGGGCTGTAAAGAATAATTTGAGCCATATCCTATGAGTTGTCTTATTGATACTGAAACCCCCACCAGGTAGAAAAAGTTAACTACATGACAACCAGATTGTAGCCATGACATAATCTGCCACAATTCCAATAACTGGCCTCAAGGAAATGGAAACAAACTGACCCTGGAACTGAAGACCAACTGTAGCTAAAACAGGCAAGATGACACTGATGATCAGACCACTGAGAACCAATTTCAAGATGACTGTCAGAACTGACTGCGCTGTTTCTGCCTGTAGCCCCCTCCGTCTATAAAACCTATTGTCCCCTGATTTTCGGGGGTGGGAAGAGTCTGCCTTTGGACAGGCGTTGCCCTCCCCCACCCAGCATCCTAAATAAAGCAAACTTTCCTTTCCACCCACCAGGCCTCTTTATTGAATTTTGAGCAGCAAGCAGCAGAACCTCACTTTCAGTTACAATAGCACCTCAACAAAATAGAACAGAGACCCACCCATTCAGGTCATGAAATAACATCCCGAAAGGGAACTTGCTCAGGCAGGCCAGAGGCTGACCTTCCCTGGGGTGGGATGGGACAGCAAGATCCTCTTAATCCAATTCTCACAGGCACCTTGCCATTAAGCTCTGCCCCTTTGATCACCTCCATGAACACTTTGGCTCAAGGAAGACAAAAGCTACCCCTTGCTAGACTTAACACAATGAAGATAAAGGGAAGAATCTTCACCATCTTCACCTACTTAGCCAAGGGAAGCACAGGGGCAGTGAACCTGCCCTCCCTGGACTCTTCCCACAGCCCTTCTCCTCAGAACTTCTGTAGTGTCTCCTGGGCAGTACCAGGAGTCCGAGGCTGGATCTCCACAGCCTAGGCTACAACCCCTCCCTCACTTTCTAAGCAATTGTCTGAGGGAAGCCTTTCTCTGCCTTCCACATCTCCCATTCTTTCAGCCTTTTTCAAGAAAGCCTAGGCTTCCTTTTCACTTTACTCAGTTGACTTGCAGTACAATTCAGTTGCTCAGTTCTCTCTCTTTGCAACCCATGGACTGCACCACGCCAGGCTTCCCTGTCCATCACCAACTTCCGGAGCTTGCTCAAACCGATACCCATCCAGTGGGTGATGCCATCCAACCATCTCATCCTCTGTCGTCCCCTTTTCCTGCCACTTTCCATCTTCCCCAGCATCAGGGTCTTTTCCAGTGAGTCAGTTCTTCGTATCAGTTGGCCAAAGTTTTGGAGTTTGAGCTTCATCATCAGTCCTTCCAGTGAATATTCAGGATTAATTTCTTTTAGGATGGACTGGTTGGATCTCCTTGCTGTCTAAGTGACTCTCCTAAGAGTCTTCTCCAATGCCACAGTTCAAAAGCATCAAGTCTTCAGCACTCAGCCTTCTTTATAGTCCAACTCTCACATCCATAGATGACTCTGGAAAAATCATAGCTTTGACTAGGCAGACATTTGTTGGTAAAGGAATGTCTCTGCTTCTTATGTTATCTAGGTTGGTCACAGCTTTTCTTCTAAGGGGCAAGCATCTTTTAATTTCATGGCTGGAGTCACCATCTGCAGTGATTTTGGAGCCCCTAAAACACAGTCTCTCATTGTTTCCATTGTTTCCCCATCTGTTTGCCATGAAGTGATGGGAACAGATGCCACGATCTTAGTTTTCTGAATGTTAAGTTTTAAGCCAACTTTTTCACTCTCCTCTTTCACTTTCATCAAGAGGTTCTTTATTTCTTCTTCACCTTCTGCCATAAGGGTGGTGTCATCTGCATATCTGACATTACTGATATATCTCCTGGCAATCTTGATTCTAGCTTGTGCTTTATCCAGCCCAGCATTTCACATGAGGTACTCTGAATATAAGTTAAATAAGCAAGTTGACAATATACAGCCTTGATGTACTCCTTTTCCTATTTGGAACCAGTCTGTTGTTCCATGTCCAGTTCTAACCGTTGCTTCCTGACCTGCATACAGATTTCTCAGGAGGTGGGTAAGGTGGTCGGGTATTCCCATCTCTTTAAAATTTTCCACCATTTTTTGTAATCTACACAGTCAAAGGCTTTGGCATAGTCAATAAAGCAGTAGATGTCTTTCTGGAACTCTCTTGCTTTTTTGATGATCCAACGGATGTTGGCAATTTGATCTCTGGCTCCTCTGCCTTTTCTAAAACCAGCTTGAACATCTGGAAGTTCACAGTTCATCTATTGCTGAAGCCTGGCTTGGAGGATTTTGAGCATTACTTTGCTAGCGTGTGAGGTGAGTGCAATTGTGTGGTAGTTTGAACATTCTTTGGCATTGCCTTTCTTTGGGATTGGAATGAAAACGGACCTTTTCCAGTCCTGTGGCCACTGCTGAGCTTTCCAAATTTGCTGGCATACTGAGTGCAGCACTTTCACAGCATCATCTTTCAGGATTTGAAATAGCTCAACTGGAATTCCATCACCCCCACTAGCTTTATTCAAAGTGATGCTTCCTAAAGCCCACTTGGCTTTGCATTCCAGGATGTCTGACTCTAGGTGAGTGATCACACCGTCGTGATTATCTGGGTCATGAACATCTTTTTTGTATCATTCTTCTGTGTATTCTTGCCACCTCTTCTTAATATTTTCTGTTTCTATTAGGTCCATACCATTTCTGTCCTTTATTGTGCCTATCTTTGCCTGAAATATTCCCCTGGTATCTCTAATTTTCTTGAAGAGATCTCTAGTGTCTATTGCTTTCCTCTATTTCTTTGTACTAATCACTGACGAAGGCTTTCTTATCTCTCCTTGCTATTCACTGGGACTCTGAATTCAGATGCTTATATCTTTCCCTTTCTTGTCTTTAGCTTCTCTTCTTTTCTCAGCTATTTGTAAGGCCTCCTCTGACAACCATTTTGCCTTTTTGCATTTCTTTTTCTTGAGGATGGTATTGATCCCTGCCTCCCATACAATGTCATGAACCTTCATCCATAGTTCTTCAGGCACTCCATCTGTCACATCTAATCCCTTGAATCTATTTGTCACTTTCACTATATAATCATACGGGATTTTATTTAGGTCATACCTGAATGGTCTAGTGGTTTTCCCTACTTTCTTCAGTTGAAGTCTGAATTTGCAATAAGGAGTTCATGATCTGAGCCACAGTCAGCTCCCAGTCTTGTTTTTGCTGACTGTATAGGGCTTCTCCATCTTTGGCTGCAAAGACTATAACCTATCTGATTTCGGTGTTCCCCATCTGGTGATGTCCTTGTGTAGAGCCACTTCTTGTGTTGTTGGAAGAGGGTGTTTGCTGTGACCAGTGTGTCTCTTGGCAGAACTCTGTTAGCCTGTGTCCTGCTTCTTTTTGTACTCCAAGGCCAAATTTGCCTGTTTCTCCAGGTATCTCTTGACTTCCTACTTTTGCATTCCAGTCCCCTATAATGAAAAGGACATCTTTTTCATGTGTTAGTTCTAAAAGATCTTGTAGGTCTTTATAGAACTGTTCAACTTCAGCTTCTTTGGCATTACTGGTCGGGGCATAGACTTGGATTACTGTGATACTGAATGGTTTGCCTTGTAAGCCAACAGAGATCATTCGGTCGTTTTTGAGATTGCATCCAGGTACTGCATTTCAGACTCTTTTGTTGACTGTGACGGCTACTCCATTTCTTCTAAGGGATTCTTGCCCACAGTAGTAGATATAATGGTCATCTGAGTTAAATTTACCCATTCCAGTCCATTTTAGTTCACTGATTCCTAAAAGGTCACACTTGCCAGCTCCTGTTTGACCACTTCCTATTTGCGTTGATTCATGGATCTAACATTCCAGGTCCCTATGCAATACTGCTCTTTACAGCATTGGACTTTACTTCTGTTGACTTTAGCGGCTCATTAAACTCAGACTCTAATTTATTCCTCTTTCTTTGAGGGAAAAGAAGACATAATATTCAAGCCATCCAAGGGATGAAGAGAAACACATTCAATTCTCGCAGGTTAGCAAAGAAAAGCAAGAAAAGCCAACCATTTAAATTTCCATTCTGCTGCTGCTGCTAAGTCGCGTCAGTCATGTCTGACTCTGTGCGACCCCATACACTGCAGCCCACCAGGCTCCCCCGTCCCAGGGATTCTCCAGGCAAGAACACTGGAGTGGGTTGCCATTTCCTTCCGCAATGCATGAAAGTGAAAAGTGAAAGTGAAGTCGCTCAGTCATGCCCGACTCTTAGCGACCCCATGGACTGCAGCCTACCAGGCTCCTCTGTCCATGGGATTTTCCAGGCAAGAGTACTGGAGTGGGGTGCCATTGCCTTCTCCAAGTTTCCAAACTAACCTCATCTGAAAATTTATCCTCTCTCCTAATTGTAAATGTGAGGCACATGGTGGGAGGCACATAATTCTAATCCAAGTTCCTCACTCTCACTCAGCAAACTGGCCTCTGCTCTCTATTTCTAATCTCTTCAACAGCGTTTCTGCCTGGTAAAACCTCTCACCTCGTTTAATCTTCAGTCACTTCCTTCTTGTGTTTCCTTTTAGACTTATCAACTCCAGCTCTTTGAAAGCTGACAGTAAGGGGGAAATGGGGCAGTGGGACGGCCCATGACTTCATATAGGACAAGACAATAACCAGAGTACCCATCGCCACCAAAGCCCCTTAATAGTTTCTGAGAAATAAAAATAGAAACTGAATAATAAAATACAGTCTAACCTTTTTTTCCCTCGTGCTTCACCTAGTTTCACCTGCTCCTAGGGAACTGCATGTGGAGACGTTGCACTGGACACTTCAGACCAGGATTCCGAGTGGAAACGTCTGCACTCAACTCGCACAGCTCAGTTCACGATGGTGGCGGGCCTGGGCAGAGACACTGGCCCAGGACCTGAAAGGATCCGAGCAGCACTCCCATAGGGCCCTGCGAGAACTCCGCCCCTCTGCCCCGCCCCAAAGAGGGCTCCGCTCCTCCGCCCCGCCCCAAAGACGCCTCCGCTCCTCCACCCCGCCCCAAAGACAGTCTCCACCCCTCCATCCCGCCCCAAACCTTATAAAGCAGTCCCGCCACGGCCTCTCAAAAAACCTGTGCTCTAGAGCGGCAGTTCCCAACGTTTTGGCACCAGGGACTGGTTTCCTGGAAGACAAATTTTCCATGACCCAGGGGGCTGATTTGAGGATGCTTCAATCGCATTACATTTATTGTGCACTTTATTTCGGTTATTATTATATCAGCTCCACTTCAGATGAGCCGGCATTAGAGCCTGGAGGTTGAGGGCTCCTGCTCTAGAGCACGAACTCGTCCTCTTCATTTGCTGATCAGCGTGCAAAGCTCTTCTTTGATTCTGGATCTGATGATCTTGGTCTCGTTGTATTGGCTCCAATGACACCAGGTAGGAGGACCCTTGTTGGAGTCCAACTCAAAAGGCTGGGTAACACATACCCCTCTGTGAAACGGGAATGATAACAGGTTCTAATGTATGTTGTCATTATGAAAAGGTGACACTTCATGTGAAATATCTAGCCTGATTTTGGCACATAAAATTGTCCTATAAACGTTACTAATATTATATTTTTACAACAAAATTCTCCTCACACAATGGCCTCCTTCCTTCCAGTGAAGAATTTAACTTATATAATGCACTCTCCAGGTAACATAACACCTATGGTAGTATTAGAAGAAAAATGTATCCGTTAATTATTTTGCGTTGGTTTTAACAGCTATGAATTTAAAATAAGAGTAAAACAGAGACTCCCTTCCATTCACCTAATAAGAGCCTGTTGTTTACCAAGCATTTTCTAGGTCCAAGGGGAGGGAAAAAAAGAGGAAAACATAAGCAATAGCTTGAGACCAAAAATTTGCAGTATCACTAGAAAATCAGTAGTGCTTAAGCTCTTTGCGGGGGGGACTGAAGTTCACTTTTCCCTTTCCTTACATGTCATATTTGTATTCAGCAAAACTTCAGGAAGAGAATAATTCATAAGCCTTGCTTCCATAGTGTCTATTGCCAAAGGAGTGGTTTCTTGGCCTTTGACTGATTCATTAAGTAATCACCAAATACTGATTCACGTGGTTCCTATTTCTCAAGTGATCTAATCTGGATGAATTACCCTGAACTATAAGATCAGACATTTCCAAAAAAATGTTTTTACCAAAAGCTGGAATCAGAAAATTGCCCCCACCCAATATTAATATACTAAGAAAGTAATTCAAGCAAAACTTCCTGTATTCCAATCCTTCAGGAGATTTATATAAGTAATATATAAAGCTATGTAAAGCACTATGAAATGTTCCATTCAGTCGATCAATAGTGTCTGACTCTTTGGGACCCCATGGACTGCAGCACACCAGGCTTTCCTGTCCATCACCAAATCCCGGAGCTGACTCAAACTCGTGTCCATCGAGTTAGTGATGCCATTCAACCATCTCATCCTCCATTGTCCATTTCTCCTCCTGCCCCCAATCTTTCCCAACATCAGGGTCTTTTCCAATGAGTCAGTTCTTCGAATCAGGTGGCCAAAGTATTGGCGTTTCAGCTTCAGCATGTCTTTCTGATGCTAAAATAGCTGTGAAATATAACTGTTTTATTAAATGGTCATTGCCAATGTAAGTAAGAATAATAATGATGAACCATATCTCTAAACATGGTCAGGAAGCTCCCAAAAGAAGAAAAAAAATCGCAAATTCGAGGGATTATCTCTATAAATAAAATCCTTACCATAGAGTTAAATATCATGGGGAAGCAACGAGTTACACAGAGAACCCAACTGGGATATACACAGAGCATTTAAATGAGCTCTGATTTTGAGAGCAAGTATAGAAAAGAGGTGTCTTAAAGAAAAATCACACTTGACAAGATGAGCAGAGAGAAATTGATTTCAATACCATTACCCACCACAGACTTAGATAGCTCAGCTGGTAAAGAATTCACCTGCAGTGAGGGAGACCCCGGTACAATTCCTGGGTGGGGAAGATCTGCTGGAGAAGGGATCAGCTACCCATTCCAGTATTCTTGGGCTTCCCTTGTGGCTCAGCTGGTAAAGAATCTGCCTGCAATGCAGGAGACCTGGGTTCGATTCCTGTGTTGGGACCCACCCCAGTATTTGGGCCTGGAGAATTCCATGGACTATAATAATTACAAAGAATTGGACACAACTGAGCGACTTTCACTTTCACCCACAACAGTAGGGAGCTGCTACTGCTGTTTAGTGATAGTTGTGTCCAACTCTTTGTGGCCTCATGGACTATAGCCCACCATGATCCCAGACAAGAATACTAGAGTGGGTTGTCATTTCCTTCTCCAGGGGATCTTCTCAACCCATGTCATCCGGTTGGCAGGTGGGTTCTTTACCACTGAGCCACCTGGGAAGCCCAGAGACCAAATCTGAATACCCAGCTCCTTTGAGAAAAACAGCTGGAGAGGATTTAAGATCTGGGGTGGAAAGAGTAAACCATCTGTGTTTGCTAAGCAGCCAAATTCAAAGGAAATGGACATTTTCTTGAACCTTAAGGACAGGAGATAGTTTTATAATTTGCAGCAAGGGGTCAGCTGCAGATAGTCTCAGCCTACCAGAGACTGGGTGATAGGGGTCCAGCCCTTCTTCAGAATTACATTTCAAAGAGATGGTTCTCAAGTCCTTGACAAAGACAGCATACTAGGCTTGTAAAACTAGCAGTTGGCTTGTTACATTTCAAAGGAGTAGGGGAAAGATTTGGGATTACAGATTTTCTAAAGTAAACACTTGGGCTTGCGTGGAGGTCCAGTGGGTAAGACTCTGGTGCTCTCAATGGAGGGGGAGAATCTCTGTTGAGGCAAGATCCCACAAGCCTCATGACATGGCCAAAAAGAAATTTTTTTTATTTCAAAAAAGAATAAAGTAAATACTCCAAGAAAACGTTTGGGCTCCAGAAGAAGCCAAAGTTCAGTCAGACTGAGGGGAATGTTAAGGCTGTCTTGATCAGAAGTCCTTCTTTGCATCTTTGCAACCTCGTGAGAATATGTCAAAAAGGCTAAAGCCTGGACAGAAGCAACACACATCCATGACAGAAAGACAGCTGATACACCAGGAAAACTTTTGACAAGTTGCAAGATGGGAATAGGGTGAGTTTGCACTTAGAGTTGAAAAAGGAACACACGTTTCCAAGAGTACAGAAATTTTACTCTGAATCGCCCTTGAATTATGTGGAGACACCTGAAGAGGCATCAAACCTTAGGATTGCTAAAGTTCCCTCCAATGGAACTGAGATGGGAGGAGAGGGGTCAGGGCACATTTTAAAGAATGACAGGGCTGTGAGACTAGACAGAATTGGTTAGAAACAATTAGGCCCAAGATAGTGAAAGATTTGGCTTCCAGGAGACCTTGAGTCTCTTTATTGGAATGCATTAGCAGGCTAAATGACACACCAGCAGGTGCCATGGCAGTTCTGAGGTCATTCATAAAAGGCAAAAAAGTGGGCGGTAGCCCAGTTCCTAGAAATCCCCACCCCACTTATTAACCTATGAAATTACCCAGCCCATAAAAACTAACAACCCTATGTTTCAAAGCCTCTAGCCTTCTGAAGGAGAAGGCAATGGCACCCCACTCCAGTACTCTTGCCTGGAAAATCCCATGGACAGAGGAGCCTGGTAGGCTGCAGTCCATGGGGTCGCTAAGAGTCGGGCACGACTGAGCGACTTCACTTTCACTTTTCACTTTCATGCATTGGAGAGGGAAATGGCAGCCCACTCCCAGTGTTCTTGCCTGGAGAATCCCAGGGACAGAGGAGCCTGGTGGGCTGCCGTCTATGGGGTCACACAGAGTCGGACACAACTGAGGCGACTTAGCAGCAGCAGCAGCAGTCTTCTGAAGTGGCCCACACTCTGTGTGCAGTGCCTTTCTCCCAGAGCCACTCTTGCCTTTTGAAACTGACTTCATTCTGTCTATCTAATAGAATGTGTGTCCATCTAAACAAATCCACTTGTTAATCCACTGTCCCTTTGTCTCTTGCTGAATTCCTTCTGTGCTGAGACCTAAAGAACCTGAACTTCATTAAGTTCTGGGACCAGGTGTGCAAGATTTCAATTAAAAGACAGTAAATTGGAGTCACAGTGTGTGAGTTCAAGACCCAATCTGGATTGTGGCTGGGTTCAAGTCCCATCTGAGTTGTGCAGTTTCAGAAAGAGCAAAAACACAGAAAGTAGAGACTGTGTTTGGAATCTTAAAAAAAAAAAAAGAGTTTTAAATGATTGGTGCTTATATCTAAAAACTCAGTTTCTCCCATCTTCTGACTTTCGATGTTCATTCAATAAATGATTATCCACTGCCTAGTATGCCCAGAAACTCTTTTCAGTATCTTTTACTTTCTCATGGTGCTTACATTTTTTTGGAGGATACAGACCAAAAAAATAAAAAAGTATGTAAATATATATCAAATGGGTATAAATGCTAAAAATAAATAATATAGTTTAAGGGAGAAGGACAAAGGTAGGAGTGACGGGGCAAGGACAAAACTCCCTGAGGCTCCTTCTCCACCTCTCCCAAGTTGGACTTTCCATGCCGCCTTCATCACAATGAACTTGTCTCATATTCTGCTTGTTCTCTCTGACAAATAAACTTTTGCTGTAATAATAGAAGGTGCACTAAGCATAACAGATGATTGATAACATTATTTAAAGGTGACCCATAGTCTGCCAATTAGCACTAAAACAGATGAAATGCTAGTACATTTCCAAACAGAGCAGACTTTTCACTACTGCAATGCTGATTCCTATCAATTTACAACATAAACTTTGTTATAAAGTTACTTTAAATGCTGGCTGTTTTTGTTACCAAAAGGAGTGCGGGGTCCAGCTGCCTGACACTCAAAAGGCAATAAACAGGCTGGCTTGGTAGAAAGGGAAGTTTACTTTATTTCAGATGCCACAACTGGAAGGGAGGTCAGACGTCTGCCCAAAGGCCGACACCCCCACTGGCAACCAATGGGACAAGAACTTTTATAGACAGAAAGAGGGGGATACATGCAGAAATAGGACAGTCAGTTGTAACAGTCACCTTCTAATTGGTCATCTTGATTGTTTTAGGTGCAGTTAATCTTCAGTTCCAGGGTTGATTTGTTCCCATTTCTTTGCAGTCCGTTCTCAGAACTGTGGCAGCTCATGTCCTGGGTACAATCTGGCCATCGTGTAGGTAACTTGTCCACCTGGGGTTTCAGTCACAGGGTGTGGCTCAGAATATTACCTATAGCCCTTGAGAAAGAACCTAATGTCCTTGCTATGCTTAATGAGTACATGATTGTTATTTGGTCTCCTTTGACTGTTTTCCTTTGCTTTTGCATGTTTTCACTTCATTACTCTGATTAAACTTATTCTTTAACTAAAGCTTCCACAGACTAAAGGCAGGCAGAGGACATGGGTGAGGGTATTGGGGGGCTCGGGTAAGGCCCATAAGGGTCCTGCTCTGCTTCATTTTCTTTGAAGTCAGCTCTTCTAAAAACTGAGCTTCCTTGCTTGAAAGTAAGAGCTCTACAGAGTCCTTAAATGTATCTGGGTGTTTTTATTTGAATAATGGAAAAACAACAACATGTATATTGCTTTTATATATTAGTATATTGTGTACTCATATTTACTTATATGACTAGATAGTATTTCACATTTTAAAAGCTACTTTTCTAACTATTCATTTATTTAATCCTCACAAAAATCCTATAAAGAATTATCATCCCAGTTTTACAAAGGAGATTAGTGAAGTTCACTGATGGTAGTGCCTAAAGTCCCAAACCTGGCAAGCGTCAACACTGCTGCTGCTGCCAAGTCGCTTCTCTGTGGGACCCCACAGAGGGCAGCCCACCAGGCTCCTCCGTCCCTGGGATTCTCCAGGCAAGAACACTGGAGTGGGTTGCCATTTCCTTCTCCAATACATGAAGGGGAAAAGTGAAAGTGAAGTCGCTCAGTCATGCCCGACTCTTAGCGACCCCATGGACTGCAGCCTACCAGGCTCCTCCGTCCATGGGATTTTCCAGGCAAGAGTACTGGAGTGGGATGCCACTGGAGTGGGATACTAACAGACAAACAGAAACAATCATCTATGGTTTTGCTGAAAAGGGCCTCCATCTCAACAGTGCTCTCTTTCCCAATTTAGAAATGAGAAGTTGAGACAAGGTGTGGTTTAAGTCCCTTTTAGCTCTAAGTTTGTGGATTTGATTTGGTGTTTTTTGTAATCACAACTTCAGCTCTAGATCTACATGGTACATCTTGCATTATTGAAGGGACTGCAAGGAGATCCAACCAGTCAATCCTAAAGGAAATCAGTCCTGAATATTCACTGGAAGGAATGATGCTGAAGCTGAAACTCCAATACTTTGGCCACCTGATGTGAAGAACCAACTCATGGGAAAACACCCTGATGCTGTGGGAAAGTTTGAAGGCAGGAGGAGAAGGGGATGACAGAGGATGAGGTGGTTGGATGGGCATCACCGACGTGATGGACATGAGTTTGAGTAGGCTCCAGGAGTTGGTGATGGACAGGGAGGCCTGGCGTGCTGCCATGGGGTCGCAAAGTGTCAGACACAACTGAGGGACTGAACTGAACTGAACTGAAGGTCATGTACACACTGCTACATTCAAAATGAATCACCAACAAGCATCTATGGTATAGCACATGAAACTCTTGCTCAGAGTTATATGCCAGCCTGGATGGAAGAGGGCTTTAGGGGAGAATTGATGCATGAATATGTATGGCTGAGTCCCTTTGCTGATCGCCTGGAACTACAACCTTGTTCGTCAGCTACGTGTGTATGCTAAGTCACTTCAGTCGTGTCCGATTCTTTGCGACCCTATGGACTGTAACCCCCCAGGGCTCCTCTGACCATAGGGGTTCTCAGGCAAGAACTAGAGTTGGTTGCTGTGTCCTCTTCCAAGGGATCTTCCTGACCCAGGGATCAAACCCATGTCTCTTACTTCTCCTGCAATGGCAAGTAGGTTCTTTACCACTAGCTGACCCGGGAAGCCCATTAATCAACTGTACCTCAATACAAAATAAAAAGTTTAAAGTTTGGAAAAAAATCTTTTAAAAAAAGATCCTCTGAAGGCATAATTATCTATTGAAAGAAAAGGTCAACTGTCATGTTCTGCTTCTATGACATTAAGAGGCTGGATGAGAATATATCTAAGATATTTCCCAGTTCTTTTAGTCTTCAGAATGCTTTGTAGAATTCTAATTTCTGTAGAATTCTGTATTTTTTTATTGTAAAAAGCAGTTTTTCTCTTTCTGTTGTAAATATGGTTACCAATATCTATGCATTTTTTTTTCCTGTAAATTCACAAGAAAATCTCTTTGCATTCCCTGAGCAAACATGCACAGAGAAATTTAGAGGCTCAGAGGCAGCCAGTCTGAGTCTGCCAATCAGTACTGAACTGGAGATCTGCCTTTGCTCGACTGATTGATTTAAACATAGCTGATTCAGGAATATTAAAGTGTTCCTTTCCCGACCTCAAGTGATATTTCATTCATCTCACTAGAAGTTTATTCTTTACCCAAGGACTCAAAAGAAACCACATTTGTGTGGTTATGCTCTATGAAAAAGGTTATATCTATATTGCATGTATTCAGAACAACTTGGGAAAACTTCCAGGCCCTTCTGCACTAAAAGATGTGATTAGTGGTGGCATTATAAAACCACAGTCGTTACTCAAGATCCATACCCTTCTCTTCATTTAAATGATGTAGCTACCCACTTCCAAATATAAAAATATAATTTATAGTATACAGCTAAAAGAGCAAGCCAAAAAAGTAGAGAAGAAACTCTACAATTCAGCAGAATTTGTATCCTATTCATTAGCATCTGTGTTTGTGAGGCCCGAAATAGAGGAGGAGAATGCCAAGTTTCCTCCCTCCCTCCACTGCGCGCGGTAAATCTTGTCTGCTCTCTGGGCTTTCAGCTTCTCATCTGTAAAATGAGGGGCTGGGCTAACTTGGTGGCTCCCGAACCCCACACGGCAGAAGCAGGAAGAAGGACTACTGACACCCACATGTACACACACACATTCTAGCAACTTAGAACAGGATCAGCACAGGGGAAGGGAGTAAGCAGAAAGCTGTATTTTTAACCAGCTGTGAAAGAAGCACTGATGGTCTGTAAAGACTTCCTGCCCCCTGCAGTCCTAGCCCAGTATCCCAGTTGCCCATTGCCTTCTAGTTTTCTTCCCAGCTTTCAAAAAAACATTATTTCCTCCACTGACACCTGCCAACAACCCCTCCACCTCAGATTGTGCTTGTGCTAAGTCGCTTTAATCGTGTCAAACTCTTTGCAACTCTGTGGACTGTAGTCCACCAGGCTCCTCTGTCCATGGGATTTCCTAGGCAAGAATACAGGAGTGGGTTGCCATTTCCTTCTCCAGGGGATCTTCCGGACCCAGGAATCAAACCAGCCTCTCTTGCAACTCCTGCATGGGCAGGCAGGTTCTTCACCACTAACACCTAGGAAGCCCACACCTCAGATTTCCAACCCTGAGTGTGCAAGTAAGCACTCCAAGTATGCTCGTGTACTTTTCACTTTATAGATGGCTCTTCCTTCTGGTAGTTGCTCCATAATTATCTCCTTTCCCCTAATCCTAGAAACAATCTCATTCCACTTAAGTAAGAATTTCTTGACTGTAATGAAGAAAATATTTGACTGAACTAGCATAAAGGTTAGAAGTCAGGCTTGGGAATCAGAAAACAACCCTGTCACTTAGTGTTTTACATTAAGCAAATCACTTGACCTCCCTAAGCCTACATTTTTTCATCTGTTAAAATAAGGATAATTTGACCTTTTCACCAGGTTCCATTGAGTACATAGTTTCTGCCCAATGCATACAGCCATTATTTTTGTTATTATCACTTTAAAGAGAGAAAAATCCTTTCAGAAGAACATAATTTGGAGGGGAGAAACAACTTTAAATTGGATGAACTCATGGTGTAATATATATATTTTACACTGGATTGGGCTTTGGAATACCTGGGAAGACCTGGTCCCATTTCCTCATTGTGTAAACTTAGGTAAGTCCCTTAACTTCCCAGATAGTAAAATAAACTATCATATAGCTTTATGATTTTTCTCCAGTTAACAATCTATTTCTTTTCAGGGCCAAATTCATAATGCATTTCTTGCTATATGAAAATGGAGCTGGTCCCTTGAAACATTTTTTTTTCCCTTTGTCAGAGGACACAGTGTTAAATTTTATCAGTAGAGGGCGCTGGCGAGGCGTTGCAGAAGGAACGGGATTCTCGTCCCAGTTACGCTGTGCATTCTCAGCAGGCTTTGCTGCCTTCAACTCTGGTAGGGAGTGAGTGTGGCTTTCCCAGAGCCTGGCTTCGGCAGTGATCAGTGGACAGAAGCTTCCCCTAGAATCCCCACGCTGAGGCACTTTTCTACTTTAGATAAAGACAGCTTTGTAAATAACTTTCCCCAGCTCCTAGAAAGTGGGTTTCCTCCAAGTTTACATTTGTTCATATTCAGTTACATCAGGAGTGGCTCCAGGGAATTTCAAAATGTTATTATATACAGTGAATGGGCAGAACACCATGCAGACTGTGAACAAACACAAAACTTTATTTCCTTCATTGACTTCTTATTACATTTCAGCTAAATACTTTGATAAAATGCAAAACAAAATAAAGGTGGGTCAGTCAAGGAGAGCAGATTGGATACCCATAAATCCATGGTAAGCAACCGTGATACATGCTCAACAATGTCAAAACATACTTCTACATTTGTCTGGTCAATTCAGTCTTCTTCCTTTGCTTTGACCTGCTAATCTAACCTCAAATCTTAATGTGCGCTTCGTAAAATTTAGCAGTGTGTATAGCTGCCATTCTCTTCTCCAGAGGATCTTCCCCACCTGGGATCAAACCTGGGTCTCCTGCACTGCAGGCAGATTCTTTACTGAGCAGACAATATCATCATTTAAGAGAAAGCACAAGAATTGTGTATATTTATATCTCTTGCCTGAAAACTCCTAAGGACGGAGGAGCCTGGTGGGTTGCGAAGAGTCGGACAGGACTGAGCGACTTCACTCTCACTTTTCACTTTCATGCACTGGAGAAGGAAATGGCAACCCACTCCAGTGTTCTTGCCTGGAGAATCCCAGGGACGGTGGAGCCCGATGGGCTGCCATCTGTGGGGTCGCACAGAGTCGGACACGACTGAAGCGACTTAGCAGCAGCAGCATATGTATATATACACACACATACACACAAGTGCTTCTGTCACTTGCCACCAAATAATCAAGTCTGCCGTATATACCGAACTAAGTTAACAGTGTTTCTCCTTGATTGAAGTAGAAGTGCAGCCGCTTGCCTGAGGTCAGTACCTCTGTCTATGCTTTCAATCTCATCACCATCACTCTTCTCTGGAAAATGGCATGACTGATTATCCCCCTGAATCTTTTTCTTTTTTCATATATTGCAACATCTCTCTGATTCTTCTATTAGTGTTTAAATATCCTCAAGTCTCTCTGATATAAAAATGGAAATCCCAGAAATTCCCTGCTTAGGATTCTGTGCTTTCACTGCCGAGGGTGCAGATTTGAACACTGATCAGGGATTGAAGATCCTATGAGCCATGTAGCACAGCCAAAAAATAAAAATAGAAATTCTCTCCATTCTACATCCTGCACCAGTTAACAGCATATCTTTTGTCTCATCTTTAAGGTCAAACTTCTATAATGAAAGGTTTCAACTCGCCTCCAACTCACTGCTCTAACTACAGCAGTCTAGAATTTTGCCTCTATCATTCTGCTAAAATGGGTCTCCTATAATGCACTCAGGACCTCCTATTGCTAAATCCAATGGGTATTTATAGGCCTTATCTTTAACTTCTCAGCATTGTTTGATTCTTCCGTGTACTCCTTGAGATACTTCATTCCTCAGGATCCCAGGACTCAGTATTATCTTGATTTGGTTGTAGCTACAGCTGGTAACTTTGAACTCTTTTTGTCTCTTTTACTTAGCTGTATAATATTGAAGCTCTCAGAAGTTCTATTCAGTTCAGTTCAGTTCAGTCACTCAGTCGTGTCAGACTCTTTGCATCCCATGAATTGCAGCACACCAGGCCTCCCTGTCCATCACCAACTCCCAGAGTTCACTCAGATTCACATCCATTGAGTCAGTGATGCCATCCAGCCATCTCATCCTCTGTCGTCCCCTTCTCCTCCTGCCCCCAATCCCTCCCAGCATCAGAGTCTTTTCCAATTAGTCAACTCTTCGCATGAGGTGGCCAAAGTATTGGAGTTTCAGCTTTAGCATCATTCCTTCCAAAGAACACCCAGGGCTGATCTTTAGAATGGACTGGTTGGATCTCCTTGCAGTCCAAGGGACTCTCAAGAGTCTTCTCCAACACCACAGCTTAAAAGCATCAATTCTTCAGCGCTCAGATTTCTTCACAGTCCAACTCTCACATCCATACATGACCACTGGAAAAATCATAGCCTTGACTAGACGGACCTTTCTTGGCAAAGTATTGTCTCTGCTTTTGAATATGCTATCTAGGTTGGTCATAACTTTCCTTTCGAGGAGTAAGCGTCTTTTAATTTATGACTGCAAGCACCATCTGCAATGATTTTGGAGCCCCCCAAAATAAAGTCTGACGCTGTTTCCACTGTTTCCCCATCTATTTCTATTAGAGACACTATTATATTGTCATTTTTCATGTCTCTCTTGGAAGCATCATCTATGCCCATGTGACTATTCCTCCCTAACCATACATGACTCCCATCTGTTATCTCCAGCTCAGATTGGTTCTTTATACTTCAAGTATGAATTTCCAATAGTGAACTTGGCAAACTGTCTCAAAATCTCCTCAAACACAATACATCCAAAAAGTAATCATGAGTCACCTTCCGTCTCCAAAAGCTTTACCCTTCTTTTGATGATACATGTCTCATCCATTCAATTGAATAAGACGGAAACCTGGGATTATCCTTGATTCTTTCCCCTTGCATCCATCACCTAGTTGAGTCAATTTTTGCCCGAAGAATTGCTTAAATATATCTACTTTTGCTGTCTCCATGGATACATTCCAGTCCAAGGCACCAAAATAATATATTCATTATGCTATAGCCAGAGTGAGCCAATGATGTCTCATCTGGTTAAACACTTGACTAGCTTTCTTTTTCTCTTAGTTCAGTTCAGTTCAGTTGCTCAGTTGTGTCCAACTCTTTGCGACCCCATGAATCACAGCATGCCAGGGCTCCCTGTTCATCGCCAACTCCTGGAGTTCACTCAGACTCACGTCCATTGAGTCAGTGATGCCTTCCAGCCATCTTATCCTCTGTCATCCCCTTCTCCTCCTGCCCGTAATCCCTCCCAGCATCAGAGTCTTTTCCAATGAGCAAACTCTTCGCATGAGGTGGCCAAATATTGGAGTTTCAGCTTCATCATCAGTCCTTCCAATGAACAGCCAGGACTAATCTCCTTTTGGATGGACTGGTTGGATCTCCCTGCAGTCCAAGGGACTCTCAAGAGTCTTCTCCAACACCACAGTTCAAAAGCATCAATTCTTCAGCACTCAGCTTTCTTCACAGTCCAACTCTCACATCCATACATGACCACTGGAAAACCATAGCCTTGACTAGACAGATTTTTGCTGGCAAAGTAATGTCTCTACTTATGAATATGCTATCTAGGTTGGTCATAACTTTCCTTCTAAGGAGTAAGCGTCTTTTAATTTCATGGCTGCAATCACCATCTGCTGTGATTTTGGAGCCCAAAAAAATAGTCTGACACTCTTTCAGCATCTATTTGCCATGAAGTGATGGATCTTCATCTTGCCATGAAGATCACATGACATGATCTTTGTTTTCTGAATGTTGAGCTTTAAGCCAACTTTTTCACTCTCCTCTTTCACTTTCATCAAGAGGCTTTTCAGTTCCTCTTCACTTTTTGCCATAAGGGTGGTGTCATCTGCATATCTGAGGTTATTGATATTTCTCCCGGAAATCTTGATTCCAGCTTGTGCTTCTTCCAGCCCAGCATNTCAGGGTTTCTCATGATGTACTCTGCATAGAAGTTAAATAAGCAGGGTGACAATATACAGCCTTGACGTACTCCTTTCCCGATTTGGAACCAGTCTGTTGTTCCATGTCCAGTTCTAACTGTTGCTTCCTGACCTGCATGGAGGTTTCTCAAGAGGCAGGTCAGGTGGTCTGGTATTCCCATCTCTTTCAGAATTTTCCACAGTTTATTGTGATCCACAGTCAAAAGCTTTGGCATAGTCAATAAAATAGAAATAAGTGTTTTTTTGGAACTCTCTTGCTTTTTTGATGATCCAGAAAATATTGGCAATTTGATCTCTGGTTCCTGTGCCTTTTCTAAAACCAGCTTGAACATCAGGAAGTTCATGGTTCATGTATTGCTGAAGCCTGGCTTGAAGAATTTTGAGCATTACTNGATGCTTATATCTTTCCTTTTCTCCTTTGCTTTTCTCTTCTCTTCTTTTCACAGCTATTTGTAAGGCCTCCTCACACAGCCATTTTGCTTTTTTGCATTTCTTTTCCATGGGGATGGTCTTGATCCCTGTCTCCTGTACAATGTCACGAACCTCCGTCCATAGTTCATCAGGCACTCTATCTATCAGATGTAGGCCCTTAAATCTATTTCTCACTTCCACTGTAAAATCATAAGGGATTTGATTTAGGTCATGCCTGAATGTCTAGTGGTTCTCCCTACTTTCTTCAATTTAAGTCTGAATTTGGTAATAAGTAGTTCATGATCTGAGCTACAGTCAGCTCCTGGTCTTGTCTTTGCTGACTGTATAGAGCTTCTCCATCTCTGGCTGCAAAAAATATAATCAATCTGATTTCGGTGTTGACCATCTGGCGATGTCCATGTGTAGAGTCTTCTCTTGTGATGTTGGAAGAGGGTGTTTGCTATGACCAGTGCATTCTCTTTGCATAACTCTATTAGCCTTTGCCCTGCTTCATTCCGTATTCCAAGGCCAAATTTGCCTGTTACCCCAGGTTTTTCTTGACTTCCTACTTTTGCATTCCAGTCCCCTATAATGAAAAGGACATCTTTTTGGTGTGTTAGTTCTAAAAGGTCTTGTAGGTCTTCAATGAACCGTGCAACTTCAGCTTCTTCAGTGTTGCTGCTTGGGGAATAGGCTTGGATTATTGTGATATTGAATGGTTTGCCTTGGAAACAAACAGAGATCATTCTCTCATTTTTTCTCTTAAGATCTAGATCAAAATCCTTGAGTAGTTTACATGATTCTGTCCCAGCCTCTACTCATATCACTCCTCCTCTGGCCTTGTTTTCTCTGTTTTAGCCACACTGACCATCTTCAGTTAATTAGTGTGTCACACTCCTTCGCACCCTGTGTATCTGCATGAGATACTCCTACTTCTTTGTTTTACTCAGATAACTCCCAACTTGTCTTTAGCCCCCACTACACTGATCTCCCCTAGAAAGTCTGCCTGATATTCCTGTCCAGATCAAATCTCCCAATCACATGTTCTCCTGGTAACATTGACCTTTTCTTCATTAAATGGGTCACCTTCATGTTATATTTTTTATAGTGAGATTGAAAGTCACTCACTTGTTTCCAACTCTTTGCAACCCCATTGACTATACAGTCCATGGAATTCTCTAAGCCAGATTACAGGAGTGGGTAGCCTTTCCCTTCTCCAGGAGATCGTCCCAACCCAGGGACTGAAAATGGGTCTCCCACATTGCTGGTGGATTCTTTACCAGCTGAGCCACAAGGGAAGCCCAAGCATACTGGAGTGGGTAGCCTATCCCTTCTCCAGCAGATCTTCCCAGCCCAGGAATCGAACCAGGTCTTCTACCTTACCAGGCAGATTCTTTACCAACCGAGCTATCAAGGAAGCCCCTGCTATAAATGATTTTTATAAATGATTTTTTATATTATCATTTCATTAATCTTTATCTTCCTACAGGATTATATACTTGCAAGGACAGGGAACATACAAATTTATTCTGTCCCCAGAACCTACCATAAGGTCTAAGTTCAGTCATTCAGTTGTGTCTGACTCTTTGTGACCCCATGGACTGAGCATGCCAGGCCTCCCTGTCCATCACCAACTCCTGAAACTTGCTCTAACTCTTGTCCATTGAGTCAGTGATGCCATCCAACCAACTCATCCTCTGTCATCCCCTTCTCCTCCTCCTTCAATCTTTCCCAGCAGCAGGATCTTTTCCAGTGAGTCAGTTCTTCATATCAGGTAGCCAAAATATTGGAACTTCAGCTTCAGAATCAGTCCTTCCAATAAATATTCAGGACTGATTTCCTTTAGGATTTGACAGGTTTTTGCTCTCTTTGCAGTCCAAGAGGCGCTCGAGAGTCTTCCCCAACACCACAGTTCAAAAGCATCAATTCTAAAGCACCATAAGGAAAGGTTATCATTAACTATTTGTTAAGTACATGAATAAATGAAAGAAATATCACTAGTTTCTGAAATACAAAATCAGTACAGAGAGCAGACTTACTGCATTTGAGAGAAACGTTTAACCACATGTGAAGAGGAGGCATTTTGTGAATTTCCCTTTTGCTGCCCTTTCTGGTGAAAATGTGTTCCTCAAGAACTTAGAAAGCCTTAGAGATGACCCAGAGGTCAACTAGGAGGTAAACTAGAAGTCAGTTGGCAGGGAACCAAACACTTCCTGAGCTCTGTGTTGCATTTTAACTAGATTAACTTTGATTCTCCCTGTGTTTTACACTAGACTTCTATGTGTTTTATACGTGCCTAGTCTTCCCCTTCCCTCTCAAAATGTTTCAAAATTACTGAACTGGGTAAATTTCAGTGTGCAGATAAAAACTGAAGCCCACATTAAATTAATGAAATAACCCAAAACTGCAAAGGTGATAAGCGCAGACCCTCTACATTAGATGGAAAAACAAGGCAAATCCCCTAGGAAGAATATGGTAGTGGTTTCCCTGGTGGCACTAGTAGTAAAGAACCTGCCTGCCAATGATGGAGACACAGAAGTCCCAGGTTCGATCCCTGGGTTGGGAAGCTCACCTAGAAGAAGAAATGGCAACCCATTCCAGTCTTCTTGCCTGGAAAACTCAGTGGAAAGAGGAGCCTGGTGGGCTATAGTCTGTGTGGTCACAAAGAGTCGGACGTGACTCAAGCAACTTAGCTTAGCACTGACAACAAATAGAAATTGTTATTTTCCTTCTCCTTCTTTCTTCTCCCTGGTAGTTCCCTTTCCCTCTTGATGTTTTCATTCTTACATTATTGCCACATTATTAAGAAAAAGACTCTTATAGACTGAATGTGAATATTTCAATTGATGACTTTGTAAAGGAGAGCCATTCCGGTAACTAAGTTTCCCAGACAATTTTCATTCTGTCATTTGCCAGATGAAAATGCCAGATGCTTTTTAATGCCAGAATGCTCCCAAAACAACTGGCTGTCACTCATTTTTATTTCTGAAGTTAATATGAAAATATTCAAACATTAGCTCAATCTGTATTGATACAATTCATCTATGCCAAGAAATTCCTAATAAGCAGGAAACAAATTGGAGGTAAAATATATTGCTATCCCTTCTTTTCAGACACCAGAGGGCACTAAATACTGAAAAAGAAACCAGAAATTTTTACAAAGCATACATAAATAGATATTCTCACTAGAAGGAGCAAGAAAAAGTTAAAATAATACAGTATATGTGCTCTTAAAAAATTCTCTCTCTATAGAACACATATGCTACTTTAAGAGGACAAGCATTTACGTTAACCTAGAGAATTGTATTACTATCAGGAGAATTATAATAAAAGTCAACCAGAAAAGATGATCTCTTTCTCAGGAATCTTAAAATGAAGGGAAATTTCTATCTACATCATGTATTTCATTGCTATCCTCTCTCTGTCTCTCTCCTTCCCTTTCTCTTTCCCTCCCTCTAAACTTATGCCTCTATTTCTATTTATATCTCCATTTACAGGTCCAGCTTTATACCTGTAGTATAATATATTAATGTGTATCTCTAACTCTCTCACTTTGTCTGCTCTCTCTCTCTATATATATATGTATATATGTGTATATATATGTATATATGTATATATATATATAATATGTATATAATAGAACCAAAACTGAAGTATTAATGCTGCTGCTGCTAAGTCGCTTCAGTCGTGTCCAACTTTGTGCGACCCCATAGATGGCAGACCACCAGGCTCCCCCGTCCCTGGGATTCTCCAGGCAAGAACACTGGAGTGGGTTGCCATTTCCTTCTCCAATGCATGAAAGTGAAAAGAGCGAAAGTGAAGTCGCTCAGTCGTGTCTGACTCTTGGTGACCCCGTGGACTGTAGCCCACCAGGCTCCTCCGTCCATGGGATTCTCCAGGCAAGAGCACTGGAGTGGGGTGCCAGTGCCTTCTCCAGTATTAATGCTAGTAAGTGTGAAACAGACTCTGTCATACACCACTNAATAGGAAATAAAACTGTATAAAAATATGTTCTCAATATAATTTTAAATGTTCTTTTATTAATGGTTGTTAGATTTCTCTAGTAGGGTTACAGATAAATGGTATTTTCTTTTAAAATTTTTCAACTTTTCTAAATTTTCTTGAATGGGTACAAACCAATCTTCTAATTAGAGAAAATAAATACTTGTGCATTTTATCTTAGGAAAAAAAAAGTTTCCAAAAAGATACAAGAAAAGTAAAAACAGCTCTTATTAGGATACATTTAAGAAATGAAAGTATTCAGGTTAGATGATATATTACTCTTTACCTGTCTTTTAATTCATCCATCCGGCCAATCATCCATCAAGAGATACACATCATTGGTATATCAGAGTACTTATTTTCTTATGTACTTAACCATCATTGAATAATATAATGTGTTTATGTTTTATGGAAAAGCTGCTCAGTCGTGTCCACCTCTTTGCAACCTCATGGACTGTAGCCTGCCAGTCTCCTTTATCCATGCAATTCTCCAGGCAAGAATTCTGGAGAGGGTAGCCACTTCCTTCTCCAGGGGATCTTCCCAACCCAGGGATCAAACCCAGGTCTCCCACATTGCAGGCAGATTCTTTACCATCTGAACCACCAGGGAAGCCCTTAGTCTCCTTTACTCTAGAACAGTTTATTAGGCTTTCTTTGTCTCTGGCAACACTGATTTCTTGGAAGACCACAAGTCAATTATTTAAGTATAATGTCTCGCAACAATTTGTGTGGTTTTTTTTTTTTTTTCTTCTTATAATTCAATTCAAGGTACAATTTTGTCTGGGATACTAAGGAAGTAATGTTTTCTGCTCAGTGAATTACATCAGATGTCCCATTTTTGGTGACTAGTAAGTGATTTCTGGGAAAATACTTTGAGATATGTACATATCCTATTTCCCTTTAAACTTTATGTTCTAGCTCTATCATTCTTTGATGTTCATGTCTAAATCAATTATTGCAAAATGGTGACTTTCTAATACCATCATCCCTTCTACTTTTAGTAGTCGCCATTCTTCTGTGATTAAAAGATTTCCTGTCTCATTGACTTATCAATGGGTTATAATTCATTACTATAATTTTCTTTATTTTGAAATTTCAATTGTGCCAGCTTTGGCCACTGAAAACCCCTTCAGGCTTGTCCTTTGTCCTTTGGACACAATCCCATCTTTTTTTTTTTTTTTTTTTTTGAGCACTGTCTTACTTTAGGGCACCATAAGATGGTCCAAGTTCATTTGTACTTTTCCTGTTTCAAGCTTGGAAAGTTCCAATCTGATACTATGAAGTTCTTTGTAGCCTTCCTCTATTCCATATTCGTATCTCCCTTCTTCAAGATCTACAACTCTGGTCATCACTGTCTTTACTCATTAGCTTAACACTGCAATACACACACAAAAGTAGTTTCTGAATTGCTACCCTCTTGCTACTATGAAATACAAACTTACCAAGTAGAGCTCAAATTTCATTTATACTTCTTTTTATCTTTAGAATAAGGGTATGGTTCAAAAGTGATTAAAATATTATTTAAAGTTATTTGGTTAGTTCTTTTTGTCCCTCCAAGTTGTACAATTTGAAAAAATATGTTTACAAAGCTAATTATAATTCGTTATATTTCAGTTCAGTTCAGTGGCTCAGTCGTGTCCAACTCTTTCCAACCCCATGAATCACAGCACGCCAGGCCTCCCTGTCCATCACCAACTCCCGGAGTTCACTCAGACTCACGTCCATCGAGTCAGTGATGCCATCCAGCCATCTCATCCTCTGTTGTCCCCTTCTCCTCCTGCCCCCAATCCCTTCCAGCAACAGAGCCTTTTCCAATGAGTCAACTCTTCTCATGAGGTGGCCAAAGTACTGAAGTTTCAGCTTTAGCATCATTCCTTCCAAAGAAATCCCAGGGCTGATCTCCTTCAGAATGGACTGGCTGGATCTCCAAGGGACTCTCAAGAGTCTTCTCCAACACCACAGTTCAAACGCATCAGTTCTTCAGCACATACATTAATTTTCAATGTGTCCATTACATGTACAAGCCATGACTGAGTAAGTAATGAGGAAAGAAAGTGAAAGTGAAGTCACTCAGTCGTGTCAGACTCTTGCAACCCCGTGGACTGTAGCCTACCAGGCTCCTCCGTCCATGGGATTTTCCAGGCAATAGTGCTGGAGTGGATTGCCATTTCCTTCTCCAGGGGATCTTCCCAACCCAGGGGTCAAACCCAGGTCTCCCACATTGTAGACAGAGGCTTAACCATCTGAGCCACCACCAGGAAAACCCTATGAGGGACCAAGAAGTAAATGAGGGATCAGAAACGAATCTCCTATGCAGAATTCCAAACAACCCATGCAGCTTTGTTCCCAAGAAGGTGGAGCATAACTCCTTACTCCTCGAGTGTGGGTTATGCCTTGTGACTTTCTGTCAAACAGGATAGGAGAAAAAGAGATAACAAGAGTAACTTAACAGTAAAGAAGTCTACGAAACACTATCTCCGCTAGGTAATTAAGACTAACCTCAATAATGATGTCATTTTGATCATCCTTATTCTTGAATATATGGGATTAAAATAGCATGTCTGTGATCTTCCTCCTCAAAATACTTTACTTCAATCTAACCATGAGAAAAACATCAGACAAGTCCCAACTGACTGATATTTTAGAAAATATCTGACCAATACTCCTCAAAACTGTTCCAGTCATCAAAAACAAGGAAATGATGAGACACTGGAGCAAACAAGACGCTATAGAGACATGAGCTACTAAAGGTAATATGATATTATGAGTGAGATCTTGGAATAGATATAGAACATTAGGTAAAAAGTAGGGAAATTTGAACAAATATGAAGTTTACTTCATGATAATATATCAATTTTGATTCATTAATGTAACAAAAATACTCTGCTCATTATGTTAATGCAGGATCCTGGTTGTGGGACATAATGGAACTCTTCCTATCTTTGCAATTTTTCTATAAACCTAAAGCTATTATAAAATTAAAATTTTATTTTAAAAATCAGTATAAGTTATTTGGAAAATACAAAATGTATGAAGAAGAATACTTAAATCTTTTACACGATTCCTACATAAATACCTTTAATATTTTTAGCATATTTCTCTCATTCTCTCTCTCTTCCCTTTCCATCTTTCCTTTTTCCCAACCTCCCTATTCATCCTTGTTCTTTCATTCCAGGTGTTGCAGTGGTAAAGAACCCTCCTGCCAGTGCAGGACACACAGGAGACCTGAGCTGGATCCCTCGGTCAGGAAGATCCCCTGGAGGCGGGCATGGCCACCCACTCCAGTATTCTTACCTGGAGAATCGCATGGACAGAGAAGCCTGTGGGCTAAACTCCATAGTGTTGCACATAGTCAGACATGACTGAAGCAACGTAGCACTCTATTTCTATCTCCATCTCTTTCAATATTTTTCATCCTTCCTGTTCTTTCTCTCACATTCACGGATTCTCTCTGGGTAAGTGTATGTGTGATTTGACCAGATTCCAAAATAAAATAGATGAGAAATTTTGACCGATTTTTGAAAGTTGCAACCAAAGCAAAAATATAGAAGGATTAGAGAGTAGGCAGAAGAATTACTGAAGAGATTTCCTTGGAGTAAGTGTCTGTGCTGTGAGTCCTCCCTTCACCCCACCCCACCCCAGACCCTGGCGAAAGCTTTACTTGAAGCTCATAGGACCACTCACAAGACTTAAGATGTGCTATGAGGAACTTCCCTAGTGGTACAGTGAGTAAGATGCTGTGATCCCAACGCAGGGGGAGTGGGTTTGATCCCTGGTCCAGGAACAAGATCCCACGTAGTGCAACTAAGGGTTCACATGCTGCAACTAAAGATCCTGCATGCTGCAGCTAAGGCCCAGCGCAGACAAATAGACAAATATATTGTTTAAATGTGTTACTGTAAAAGACTCTAGGTCCATCTACATTTCTGCAAATGACCCAATTTCATTCCTTTTTATGACTGAGTAATGTTCCACTGTGTATGTGGACCACATCTTCTTTATCCATTCATCTGTCCAGGGACATTTAGGTTGCTTCCATATCCTGGCTATTTTAAATAGTGCTTCAATGAACATTGGGGTACACGTGTCTTTTTTGGATTATGATTTTGTCAGGGTATATGCCCAGTAATAGGATTTCTCTGTGGTGACCTAGAGGAATAGAATGAGACTGGGGGTGAGAGTATCGAAAATGATAAAGAAAGCTGAGTGCCAAAGAATTGATGCTTTTGAACGGTGGTGTTGGAGAAGACTCTTGAGCTTCCCTTGGACTGCAAGGAGATCAAGCCAGTCAGGCCTAAAGGAAATCAGTCCTGAATAGTTATTGGAAGGACTGATGCTGAACCTGAAGCTCCAATACTTTGGCCACCTGATGTGAAGAGCTAACTCATTTGAAAAGACCCTGATTCTGGGAAAGATTGATGATAGAAGATGAGATGGTTGGATGGCATCACCAACTGGATGGACATGAGTTTGAGCAAGCTCCGGGAATTGGTGATGGACAAGGAAGCCTGGCATGCTGCAGTCCAGGGTGTTGCAAAGAGTCAGACACGACTGAGTGACTGAACTGAACTGGGAGTGAGAGAAAGACTCAAGAGGGAGGGGATATAGGTATACAAATATCTGATTTGCTTTGTTGTACAGCAGAAACTGTGCCACCAGGGAAGCCCATAACAACCATACCAATTTAAAAAATAATATATGGTTTCAAAGTAAAATTGTTACTGTAATCAAGAAAACTTGGTGACCACTAAATGATTTGTGCCAATATAGAATATGGCACAAAGTAGAGAGAGTTACACTGGGATAGGCCTGAACTCTCAAGCTTTGTTGAAATGAGGGGATGAGAGAGTTTTTTCCATTATCCAGTTGTAAACCATGCAAAAGCAACAGGCAGTATTGTGTTATCCTAGGGCTTGTCAACAAAGCTGTCTGGAAGGGCAGAGGAGCCCTAGCTGTAAGTAGCTGGATATAGCCAGTACAATCTTGGGGTCTAAGGAAATGTGCTTTAAGCAACCACTTGTAATAAGGAGGCAGCCGTCAGGTGAAGGGAATTGCTAGACAGAGGTGCTCACCAATGGTAGTCACTAAGGATCCAATAACATTTGATAGCAGCTGAGATCCTAAAGCCATCCAGCCTAGCCAGGATGCCTCTGTGCTTGTTATGGGCTGAATGTTTGTGTTCCCCAAAGTTCCTATGCTGAAACACAAACCCCCAGTGTGACTATATTTTGAGGCAGGACCTTGGGGAGATAATTAGATTTACACTAGGTCAGGAGGATGGACACTTCATGATGGGATTAGTGCCCCTATAAGAAAAGGAGGAGAGATCTCTCTCTGTCCTCCCACATACTTTGAAGAAAGGCTGTAGGGGAACACAGTGAGAAACGGGAACACAGTGAGAACGTGGTTGTCTACAAGCCATGAAGAAAGCCCTCACCAAGAAGAAACTGGCCAGCACCCTGATCTGGGACTCCCTGTCTCCAGAATTGTGAGAAATAGATACCTGTTGTTAAGACACCCAGTCTGTGGTGTTTGTAACAGCAGCACAAGTTGACTAAAACAGCGCCTTTTCTCACTTCCACTAGCTTTCTTCTCAGCTTTGCCCCCAGAAACCAGAAACGTCAGTTAGCAAGTGGATTAGGGGAAGGGCAGAGGGATGAAGAGGTCAATCATACAAGCTCTTTCCTAAAGGCAGGCAACTGCCATCTACAGACCTTAGCATGGAGGGAGGTAAGAAGTCTTATCTTTAAAAAAAATTTTTTTTAATTTATTTATATTTTTGGCTGCACTGGGTCTTCGTTGCTGCCTGCAGGCTTTCTCTAGCTGCAGCCCACTGGCTTCTCACTGCCGTGGCTTCTCCTGTTGCAGAGCACGGGCTGGAGAGGGCACAGGCTGCTGTAGTTGCAGTGTACAGGCTTAGCTGCCCTGCAGTACATGGACTCTTCCCCAGCCAGGGACTGAACCCATGTCCCCTGCCTTGGCAGGTGGATTCTTAGCCCCTGGACAACCAGACAAGTCCAAGAAGTCTTATCTTTCAGTAACAATTGAATCACCTGATGGATATCCGAAAATGTGAAATTCTAACTACTGAATTGAAATAATATTTTGTAAACATGATGTAATAAGGTTTTAAAAACTGAAAAGTATTGACTCATTCCAAACACCATCCAGGGCTAGGCACTGTTTACTTTTATCAAACAAATATTTAAGAGACAGTGAAAGATTAACATGAATTAGTGCTTCAGCTGTACGTGAAATCATGCTTGCTCATTATCCTGAATATACATCTGTCATGATCTGAATTGGGTTTGCTCCAGATTTTATATGTTGGAGCTCTAAGCCCCAGTACTTCAGGATGTGACTGTATTTGGAGATAAGGCCTTTAAAAAGTTAAAATGTTAAAATAAGGCTGAAAGGGTGGAACTTAATCCAATATGACTGGTATCCTGTAAGAAGAGGGAAGCTGGATACCCAGAGAGACACCAGGGGCATGTGTGCACTGAGCAACAGCTACAGAGAAGAGATGGCCATCTGCAAGGCAGAGAGAAGGGCCCCAAGAGCAACTGAACCAAACAGAACCTACTAGCACCTTTTCTTAGACTTCTAACCTCTAGAACAGAAAGTAAATTTCTGTTAAGCTACCCCATGAAATAAATATATATGTGAATATACATATTTGAATATATATGTGTATATATTTGACATGTCACAGTTATTTCCCCAACACCTTCTAGTTCTCTGTTTCTAACCCAAACACATTCCTCAAACTAACTCATTCTCCTTTTCCTCTGTTATTGTCCTTGGCTTTCTTCCTAAGCTGCAGTTGAAATCCATTCTCCTGCACTAGGCCTTCTTTTAGCCTCTACAGGGAAAAAGTGAGCAGATATAAATGGAGGCTGGCGTTTTTCCTGAAGCCTCTTTTACAGGGCTCCTGCAATCACCAGATGCTATTTTTTTTCCCATCCTCAACCCAAACCCTGTGGTTGAACCAAGCCAAAGTCTGCCAGCTATACCTTAAAAATATCTCATCTACTAATACCCCACCAAGACTAGGAGACGTGAACTTCCCCTAGGCATTGGAAATACATTAGCAAGTCACATAAAAGCTGAACCACCAATTCAAATTCGTTGGTGGCTCATTAGCACAATAAGATCAACCTCAGGAGAGGAGGTGTGATATCTGACAGCTGCAAATATGCTCTACACCAATCATCCTCTTTTCTTCCTTCTGCTTTTCTCCTTATGAGATCTGTATATTGTCTGGAGTAGAGGTGTGTGTGGCTAGGTAACAGTCCTCTCTCTCGCCAAAAGTTCTCTGTGGCTGGAAGAACAGTTTTTTTCTTTTTCTTTTTTTCAAGAATAAGGTGTCAAGTCAATAAAAACGATGGAAAGAATAGAGGTACCAGGACCATGTTTGCTGCCCATCATGCCTCTTGGGTCATATGAGAGCTCCTGGGCAAGAGAAGAGTTAGGACCAGAGTATGAAGGAGGCCCTACCATAAGGGACCTAGTGAGAGCTCAGGAACTGGCACTGCTCCTATGGGACTCAGTTGCTAGAAAATTGAGCAGAGTATCATTCCCCTCCCTTCCTTAAAATACCCAGTGTTGGCGACTACTTTGGAGAAGGAATACCACTCTGGCATTCTTGCCTGGGAAATCCCATGGACAGAGGGGCCTGGTGGGCTATGGTCCAAGGTGTTCGAAAGAGTTAGATGTGACTTAGCAATTAAATTGGAGAAGGAAATGGCAACCCACTCCAGTATTCTTGCCTGGAAAATCCCAGGGACAGAGGAGCCTGGTGGGCTGCCATCTATGGGGTCGCACAGAGTTGGACAGGACTGAAGTGACTTAGCAGCAGCAGCAGGGGACTACCTTGGTGGTCCAGTGGTAAGGCTCTGAGCTTCCAGTGGAGGGGGTCTGGGTTCAATCCCTGGACAGGGAACTAGATCCCACATACAGCAGCTAAAAAAAGATCCCCACATGCCACAGTGGAAAGATCCTGCTTGCCACATCTAAAAGCCAGCACAGCCAATAAACAAATTTAAAAACTCCTGCTTTGACCTCCAGGGACCTCAGCACCTTTATTTTAGCTACATGCATGTGTAATCACAGGTGCACTGAGATGCCCTCAAGCAACTGTGAAACACTGGGTTTTGACAAGGGAGAGTTGAGTGAGATGTAGCAGGTGCTATATGTTGTTTGTGGCCAAATGGAGAGAGTGAATGTATTTTGAGCATGTTTGAAAGGAGCTCTTTGAGGACCCCTGAAAATGGGAAGGGAAGGTACCTTTGTTGACAGAGGGGACATGGGAGTACACTGGAAGTACTGACTGGGGGTAAAACTAACATGGAAATCTACTTCCTTTCTGCTTTATCTTTCCATGTAGCTCTTGCTTGCGCTCAGTCGTGTCTGACTGTTTGTGACCCCGTGGACTATAACCCACCAGGTTCCTCTGTCTATGGAATTTTTCAGGTAAGAATACTGAAGTGAATTTCCATTTCCTCCTCTAGGATATCTTCCCAACCCAGGCATTGAACCTGTGTCTTCTGCACTGCGGGCAGATTCTTTACCACTGCACCACCTGGGAAGCCCCATGTAAAATAACTTCTAAATCCACAACAACCTCATCCCAAGATACACAATTACATGTACAAAGAGTCTTATTTCCAAATAAGGTCTCATCCACAAGTACCAGGGGTTAGGACTTAAATATACCTATTGGTGGGGACACTATTCAACCCACTACCTGTCCTATGGAAGTGTTCCTTCAGCTGAGAATCACTTCCTTTTTCGTTCATCCCAGTTAGGCAAGGCGATTTTTGTAGTCTGTATTATCAAAATTTTAGCATTTATTCACTTTCTAGAAAAAATTATATTTAGTTGAACTTTGGTTTTCAAAATACGTTTGGTCTTTATCCACCTTTCATAGGTAGGAGGGGCTTCCCAGGAGGCTCAGTGGGTAAAGAATCCACCTGCAATGCAGGAGACGGGGTTTCGATCCCTGGGTGAGGAAGATCTCCTGGAGGAGGGCATGGCAACTCCAGTATTTCTGCCTAGAGAATCTCATGGACAGAGGAGCCTGGAGGGCTGTAGTCCATAGGCTCACAAAGAGGCAGGCTAAAGCGACTTAGTGCACAGCGCCCACACACAGCATGGGTAGGAAGCCTTAAAACGCCTGCCAGTTACACTGTGCTCTGCTACTTACCAAGAAAGACAGCCTCAGACAGTTCACTACACCAACCAAGGTTGATTGAACTGTTTCCCTTTATTCCTGGGTACTGTGCAGGCAGCATTTCCCACTTTCCTTTGCAGTTTGGTGTGGTCATATAGCTAGTTGTGAGCAGAAATGCTGCACATCGCTTCCAGCTGGTCCATAAACCCTCTCCTGAGGTCACCCATTCACCTCTCTCTCCCACCTCCCTAACACACTCCAGTCTGGATATTTAGATTCAGGACAAAGTTGAAAGATACAGGATGATGATGGTGAATCATCTATCAGAGTTCCTGAATGATTAAGTAAAACAGAGCTCCCTAACAGTGATCAGGAACACCATTTTGGAATTTCATGCAGTAAGGAATGTCCTTCTATTTCACTCAGGACTAAGTGACTAAGATTTTGAGGGTTATCTATCAGGTGAGTAAACATTTTCTTAATTAATACAAGTAACAGAGGTGATGAGTAATCTATTCATTTGGGTTCTTCCTAACTGGGAAGTTTGAAGCCCAAAGACACAAAATAGAGAGGATAATCTACAAAAACTGAAAGGGTAAAATTCACACATTTCAAAGTGACCCCTTAGAGTCTAAAGAAAAGCACCTACTTGCCCATTCTACCTCCTCTCCTGCCATTCAAACTGGTCTCTTTCCTGAACTTGAACATACCATGTGCCCTTTGTGTATACAGCTTCCTCTACCTGGATTACTCATCTCCCCCAAGAAGACTTCCTTCCTAGCTGTCCCTACATTTACTATATGCCCCCAACCAATACTTTTCTATCATGTTATTCTGTCGTTGTTCCTATAACCCTTTGAAAGTGATCATTTTATTTTTTTACTTGTTTATTTCTCTCTCCCTAGACACCAGAAGTTTCATTAGAATAAAGACTTTATTTGTCTTGGCCATTGTGTCTCCAGCGCCTTGAACAATACTAATCAATACCAAAGATGCTCAGTGATATTTGTTGAATGAATGAATGAGAGAAAGGGGGAATATAAAGGAGAGAAAGCAGCAGTAGAACACCCAAGAAGATCACTTGTAATATACTTATAATAAACTATAATAAACTTTCATTAGTTAAGTCCTGAGTGTATCTCTTTCTTATTGTATGAAAGGACCTAATATATACTACACTATACTAAACTATGCTATATATACTATTGGAGAATGATATTCTTTCAAATTCTTACCTATATTTTTCAATGTATATACCTCATACAGTAATGGGCACATTTCAAAAATAAGAGAATATTTCATTCAGATCACAGATATCAGAAAACGCTTGAGAGATTTCATAGTCTGAAGAAAGAGAATGGACAATTTGCTGTTCTCAATTAAGCAATAAAAGGGGCTTTAATGAAAGACTACTAGGACTCAGTGGAGAAGGCAATGGCAACCCACTCCAGTACTCTTGCCTGGAAGCCTGAGACGGTGAAGTCCATGGGGTCGCTATGACTGAGCAACAAGACTGAGCGACATCACTTTCAATTTTCACTTTCATGCATTGGAGAAGGAAATGGCAACCCACTCCAGTGTTCTTGCCTGGACAATCCCAGGGATGGGGGAGCCTGGTGGGCCGCCGTCTATGGGGTTGCACAGAGTCGGACACGACTGAAGGGACTTAGCAGCAGCAGCAGCAGCAGCAGCAGCATAATGACTCAGAGATTCAACATTTCACATGAAGGCCAGGTTTAGGAAAGAGATAGGAATCAAAGCAGTTTTAAAGGGCCCAGGAACAGGAGGGACAATAACCATTTTATGACAGGAATGGTCTAGCCAAGATACCTGCCATCCTAGATATTGCTGCTGCTCTCATGACACATCTGAGTATGGCCCCTCTGTTGGATTCCATTTCAGTTCAGTTCAGTCGCTCAGTTGTGTCTGACTCTTTGCAACCCCATGAATTGCAGCATGCCAGGCCTCCCTGTCCATCACCAACTCCCAGGGTTCACTCAAACTCACGTCCATCGAGTCCGTGATGCCATCCAGCCATCTCATCCTCGGTCATCCCCTTCTCCTCCTGCCCCCAATCCCTCCCAGCAT
>SJYQ01002713.1:390027-419224 GCA_006410935.1 Redunca redunca | reverse complement strand
CTGCATAGAGGTTTCTCAAGAGGCAGGTCAGGTGGTCTGGTATTCCCATTTCTTTCAGAATTTTCCACAGTTTATTGTGATCCACCCAGTCAAAGGCTTTGGCATAGTCAATAAAGCAGAAGTAGATGTTTTTCTGGAACTCTCTTGCTTTTTCCATGATCCAGTGGATATTGGCAATTTGATCTCTGGTTCCTCTGCCTTTTCTAAAACCAGCTTGAACATCTGGAAGTTCACTATCATAAAGGAATTCAGACCTGTGTGCATTTGTGTGTGTAGATGCATGCACCCCATTTGCCCAGGTTACCAAAAACTAAATGGGTGTATCTAATTGGCAAACTTCCCTGATGGCTCAGTGGTAAAGAATCCACCTGCCAATGCAGGAGACACAGATTGGATCCCTGGGTTGGGAAGATCTCCTGGAGAAGGAAATAGCAACCCACTCCAGTATTCCTACCTGGGAAATCCCATGGACTGAGGAACCTGGCGGGCTATAGACCATGGAGTCACAGAGTTGTATTGTGGACACAACTCAGCAACTAAACAGCAAGGACATATCATGAGACTGGTCTTTAGCTGCTACTTTAACATCTAGTATGTTAGGAGTTAGGAAGGAGAGGAGTGCCCTCAAATGACAAACATATTCCAGAAAACTGTACTTAGAAAGCACAGGCTTGCATGTTGAGTAGCTGGATGGTCTCAATGAGGTCAAAGTGAGGAGAAGGCACGAGCTCTAGGACAATGAGGAAGGCTATGATCCACTTGGGAAGAGCCTTGGGGTCAGGCTCAGAAATTTTGGGTGTTATCTAGGAAAACATGTGCATATTATTTCTCTATCCAGATCATAAACTTCTTGATTTAGGGGAAAAAAAATCTCTCTACCCAACCCCTACTCCATGCTGCCAACTGCATGCATATATAGCAGCAAGCACAGCAGTATATTGTGCCTGCCACACAGGAGACCCAGGTTTGATCCCTGGGTTGGGAAGATCGCCTGGAGGAGGGCATCCTACATACAACCCACTCCAGTGTTCTGGCCTGGAGAATCCCACAGACTAGCAGTCTACAGTCCATGGGGTCGCGAGAGTCGGACGTGACTTAGCGACTAAACCACCACCATAGTACATTGTACAACACAGGCAATCAACACAGTGAGTAGAGCAGAATATAAGGGATAATAAGTTGATATGAATTCATAAAAGAATAGAAAAAAAAACAGTTAAAGAACAGGTCACCCTTAGAAACTTAGAAAGAGGTTTTTCTCCAAACTCTTCTAGTTCACCTTTTAAGTCCCTAGATATACCATTTCCCCCGTTTTTCCTCTTCCTTAGAAGGGTATTAGCGGAAATAGCACTTCAACATGGGCTTTGTTAGACACAATTTCCAACCCATGCTGTGCTACTTACCAGCTTTGTGACCATGGGCAAGTCCTTAACCTCTCTGATGTTCAGTTTCCTTGTTCACAAATAGGGCCTTATGGTGATGACAATTTACCTAACAGGGAAGTTCCTTTCTGTCCCCTCTGTCTTTCTCTCACTGAGGCACCAAATCTAGTCATGTGCTCTGAGTAGTTCTTCAATGCTCTCGGGATTCATTTCTCTCCTTCCTGGCCCCAGTCCAACCTTCATACATCTTAAAGGAGGTAACTTGTGATGCAAATAAATGAAACTTTATTGCTGCAATGACAGGCAGTCAGAGAGTTATTTTTCTCAGGGCATCCTCCATGGTCATTTACATAATATGAATTGGTAATCACTTTTGCTGTAACACATGTCCTAGGCAGTAAGACTTTTCAGCTGTAATATATGAAGTTAGTAAACCATTAGGAAGCCAAAAAGTGCAGAGAGGAAGAGCATAATCTCCCAAGCTTATCTGCTGCTGCTGTTAAGTCACTTCAGTCGTGTCTGACTCTGGGCAATCCCATAGACAGCAGCCCACCAGGCTCCCCTGTCCCTGGGATTCTCCAGGCAAGAATACTGGAGTGGGTTGCCATTTCCTTCTCCAATGCATGAATGTGAAAAGTGAAAGTGAAATTGCTCAGTCGTGTCCGACTCTTACCGACCTCATGGACTGCAGCCTACCGGGCTCCTCCATCCATGGGATTTTCCAGGCAAAAGTACTGGAATGAGGTGCCATTGCCTTTTCCTTCCCGAGCTTATCTATCTCCATGTAAATCCTGGTTTTAGCACTTACCTGTTGTGTAACCATGGGCAAGTTACTGAAACCCTTTGCACCCCAGTTTCCTCATGAGAAGAAGAGGGAGAAGAGTGCGTATTGTACGAGGTATTAGATTAAATGATATATAAAGTCCTTAGACCAGAGTCAGAACTAAAATTAGTTGAATAAAATGATTGAAAGATCCCTAAATATGAAGAAAATGATACATGTTCTTTTACTATTAACCTTCTTTTATTCAAAACAGCTAAGCCTGTAGTTTGAGCAGATATGTGAGCTCTGACTGAGATAAACACCTTATGCTTAACTAAATGAAGGTTAGGCACACAAAGCTTTATGAAGGGTGACACATAATAGCCACTCATTCACACACTGAGAAGAAAAAAACGGGTGAACCAAGCCCAGACACAGAAACTTTACCTTCTATTTCTCTCTCAAACACACACACACATCACACACATATCCTTTTTTCTAAGTCCTATATAAGTGCCATATAATATTGTATGAAAGACTGTTAATTTTTAAATGAGTTGAGTTTAAAGCCATTATAAAAACTAATTAGTAGCTAACTTAAAATTATAGTATAGTGTTTATGATTGTGAACTCTGACTCATATTTAACCCCTTTATCTGTTTCCCCTGTTTTTCAGATAAGCAGATTAAGTTACAGAGATGTTACAATACTTGCACAAAATGACTGGGGAGAGGAGATACATTTATTGGTCTGTAATAGGTTTTCGTTTTTTTTTTTAAATAGGTTAGAGTCTTAAATTCTCCACTCACCTAATCTCCATAACAACCCTCCAAAAAAAGACATAGACCCATTTCACAACTGAGGGGACTGAAATCCAACAAGAATTGGAAGTTTGTGCAAGATTATAAAACTGCTAAGTAACAGAGCTATACTTTAGACTTCAGTTTGCCTACCCAAATGCCTTGAGTTTTTTCCTTGGTTTCTCAGTTTTTCTCACTTTCCAGTAGCTGGGTGAACCCATATGAAATTAATATAGAGTTTATAGATCAAATTTGGGATTTGCACATAATTCAATGTCTATTCAGAGATGTGCTGTGCATAAATCATCATAACTGTTTACTCTCATTCTTGCTTCCTTACATTTCCTTTCTTTTCTCAAGTTCATAGCTTAACATCCTACAGGTATGGACACTGATTTGAATAGAATACCTTTGGAAAGGATTTGGAGAAATATAAGATACGGTCTTCACTCTCAGATGATTATGGTCTAGTTAGAAAGAAAAAATCCTCAAGAAAGAAAGGTCAGAGAGGAAAACAATGAAGGAGAGCTTCATTTGGGTATCAGTCCATCTGAATATTCATATGTCAAGCCCTATGCTTGCCTCTGGTGGATGCAGTGATGAGTAAGCGACGCAGTCCGAGTCCTTGTGGAACAAGAGGTGAGATCAGTGAACAAATAATGAAATAATCACAGATATAAAATCTGTTCAGAGTGCCCCTCTGCTCTGGGGTCCATCTCCAGGAACTTCTCTGACCTCAGTAGAGCAGATATTGATCAGTTAACTTTTGAAGCAGGCTGTTTTTCTTTTACAGACTCCCATTTCTTTGTCTTTGAAGATGACTTATCTGGCAATTTTGGGATAGAGTCCTCCCCTTAATGTACAGCAGGTATGTAATCAAGCAGGGTGGGAGTGACTGCTTGCAACTACAAATAAGTATCTAGCTTGGGGGAACTAAATAAAGAATGTGATTAAGAACTTTCTTCTTAAAACATGAAATTACAAACCACAGCAGGCTCAGTTACAAGTTTGCTCGTGATTTCGGGACAGTCAAATATATTCTTGATGCTTCTTATGCTTCTGGTTATAACCACGTAGCCACTGGGTGGAGTACTAGAAAGAGGATTTAATTAGGTACATAAGATGCCAGATGTAACCACTGAGGTAGGGACACACTTTAATTACATTTTCTTTGTACTTATGGTTGAAATTGTAATTAGGTACTTTGAAAATAGACAAAGTTTGCACAAACATATTTTATAAAAGGCTTGACAAATGTCAGTGTACAAAATTATATGCTTTCACTAACTAGAAGCTCCTATATTTCAGTCAAGTTTGGTTTTCTATTTAACCCACGTTTTAAGGACTCCTTTAAAATTTCAATCAGAGTTGTCATTTATTTTAGGGAATATGAACTGGAGGACAGCATATTTAAATCCAAGCATTAAATCATCTTTTAATGGGAAATTACTATTTCTTGGAAGCTTTTATTTCATTGCCACAGCACTGAAGATCATCTGAATGCTACAAAATGGAGCATTTTAATCAATAATGTGAGTCTGCTGGGTCTTCAGAATTCCTTCCATTACTTCAAGCAATATTTGTATTGATATATTTATGCATGACACACATGATTTCAAAATTCAAAAATTTTTTGATTGCTTCATATATTATAAAATATTAGACTAATAAAAATAAATTCCTTTATAGAAATTAAAGGCATGAGTGTGTGTGTGTGTGTGTGTATATATATATATATTTTTTTTTTTTTACTTTTTTAAAATTTTCTGACAGTGCTGTGTGGCATGTGGGGTCTTGGCTCCCCAACAACAACAAGCCAGTGCCCCCAGCAGTGGAGGCACTGAGTCTTAACCACTGAACCACCAGGGAAATCCTGGAATGAATATATAGTTAACAATAAAAGGCTCCAGCTTCTCAAAACTTTACCACTTAAAAATCAACTCAACACCACCAATAATAACAAATGCAATAAAGTGAAGATGGCATCCCATGGTTTAATATTTGAACAAGTGAAAACATATGCATTATTATATGTATTGAACTGAAACAATCTTGTCAGTTAGGAATTATTTTATCCATTTTATAAATAAAGAAATATTTTATTAAAATAAAATAACCTCAGAGAGGTTAAGAATCTCATCAAATATCACTTGGTTAAGGACTGAGACGGCTAAGATTTGAGATCAGTTTCATCAGGGCTCAGAGCCAACACACTTAACCATGAACAATACAGCCTGATGAGAAGAAAGCAAATCAACTATCAGGCTGCCATAGTAAGCAAAAAGGGAGGCTATAAAGTGAAAACAGTAGGAAATTACCCAGTGTGACTTCCAGCTGGGTGAAATCACTTTCAGTAACTGAAGAGTGAGATATTTCAAAAGACTAAATATAAGAAAGCTGGCAATTTAGATGTACATTATGAAAATACTCCACAGAACCAAAGTTGATTTTAGTTTCCACCTTGAAAAGCTATGTGGTGATTAAGAACACAAATTGTGGGATCAAGCTATTCTGGGTCCAAGCTCTTGCTCTTTTAACAGCTATACAATTGTGGACTGATAACCTTTTTAAGCCTTAGTTTACAAAATATTTTTTAAACAGGGATAAAAATATTAATTCTGTCTTAGCTTGGGTTTCCCCTAAGAGGAAAGCCCAAGGTAAGACTTCTATACAGGAAGGTTTTTCTGGGAAATGATCTTAAGGAAGGCTAGGAAGAGTCAAACATGAACAAACATGAAAGGAAGACAAGGCAATCCAAGGGCAAATGGAGGCAGGCAGATCCCTCTGAAGAACCCTTGAAGCGTTATTCATGGTGGTGGAGAAACACCCGGGCAGAAAGGATGAGATACTCCGTATAGTCAAAGATTCTTTCAAACTACACATATGCATAACTAAGTGCTATAGTAAAAACTGGAATAAAAAGGTGAGCTGCAAAATTATGATAGAATATCAGTAATGGCCAGAGGCTAATGGATTGGCTAAAGAAACTGACTTCAAATGTGTGGGACAGTATTGGCAAATGTTCTAGTTTGTGAATGTGGTGACTGTTATTACATAACTATTTATGTCATAAAGTTATCTAATTGCACACTTAAAATTAATGATTTTAATTTTATATAATATAAAATTATATTATATAATTAAATAATAATGCTAAGTCCTTGGCACAAAGTATTCATTAAAAGGATGTCAGTTTTCATCTTTCTTTTGTACTTTCAACGATTTCCTTGAAATCAAAAGATGAACTTATTTCAGCAAATTCTCCCTTGTTATTCTCATTTACTTTTTTTTTCCATTAACTATCTCTTCTTTGAGGCTCCCACTCAAATATCCAGCTCCACACTAAGTGCTCATTGGAAAGTTTTAAAGAAAGTCTTAAGTCACTTGTATGTTTTAATATTAGTCATCTAATTTGAATAAGTACAAGGCTAAATCAATCTTCCTCCAAACTAATTCAACTTCCCAACTCTACCACTTATTTCAAAGTCATCAGGCTTATCTCAAGCAGGTGATTAGTAATATAATAGCCACTGTTATTCATGTATTAATTAATGTGCTTTGGATATATCACTACACTGCTCTTTCTCGCATATCATGTTTCCAGAAGAGTTAGAGAGTCAGAATTATGGATGGAGACTCAGAGTGGCACAGGTCCATTGTGAAGATCTGGAAAGACATGCTGGATATAATGGCTGATAGAAGGCAGTGAAGATAACCTTTAAGGAAATGGTTTCTTCCGTTGGCATGATGAGGTTCTAAAGGGATATGATGGTAACGAAAATGCAGAGCCAGTGGGTGTAGGTTTCCTGATGGAAAACTTTATCTGTGAAAGAGGAAAGGGAAATATCGTAATATAGGTATCCCCATTCAAGGTCCAAGATCCAGATTTTTATTTGATGCAGCCAGTGTAGACCATATGGGTTCATTTGATTTTTCATCTCCTGTGTATGTATATGCCAAAGACAAATTACAATCCTAAGCATCTGGCATTTAAACAAGAAGACGTGATTGCTTTACACCAAAGGACACTTATTAACAGAGGAACGCAGCGGCGCTAGAGCACAGATGGGTCTTTGCTCTCTTCTTGAGCTTCCCTGATAGCTCAGTTGGTAAAGAATGTGCCTGCAATTCAGGAGACTGTGGTTTGAGTCCCATATTGGGAAGATCTGCTGGAGAGGGAATAGGCTAGCCACTCCAGTATTCTCGGGCTTCCCTTGTGGCTGCCACCACTCCTTGCCAAAGGCCTACTCTATTGTCAAAGAGCAGCCAAGAGACTGGTGCTCAGATAGTGAGGCAAAGTCCTATTGTCTCTAACTCTGTTGATTCTAGTTGTTTCTTTATGTAAATTTTAGAGGTTTTTTGTTTTTTTTTTCAAAATTAGAAAATTATTTCTTAAAATGGCATTGAGCCACAAGCCACTGCAAGCGTGTAATCCAATTATTCTCCCAGATGCAGGAAAGTGAGGGGCCATGAAGAAGACAGCTAGGGACTCAGGGAATAGGAAATGTGATGATAAACCTTTGACAAATCATTCATTCAACAAATATTTATGAGAACCTTTCTATGCCATTCTAAGTGCCATTGATACATGAGAAAAGAAAACAGAAAACCTCAGCCTCTAGGGAGCTTATACAAAAATAAATATGCACAAGCAATTAAATATACAAAGTCAGAAAGAGAGAATGGATCTAAAGAAAAACTTTGGGCTAAGAGGATAGTAATGTGAGGTTATTGACTCAGGGTGGTCAGCAAAATTCTTCATTTGGATAGAAAAATGATGGAAGAGAGTGAACCATCAAATATGTGTGTAAAGAGCTTTATGGAGAAGAGAACAGTGAGTACAAAGTGCTTGGGAAATGATGGGAAAAGTCTTATTCGATTTGCAGAACAGCAACAAGACAGCAAGGCTAGAACATGATAGCAGAGGTGGGAACTAGGCCTAGATCATGTAAGGATAGTGCTGGAATCCTACTGGTAAGAAAGGTGGTTAGATTTCCCCTTACATGTGATAGAGAGTCACCGGCAGAGCTAAGCTTGGTGCTCTGTGATGACCTAGAGAAGCTGGATGGTGGCAGGGGGCGGTGAGTAGGAGGGAGGCTCAAGGGGGAGAAGATACATGAGAATACTTACAGCTGATGCACACTCTTAGTACAGCAGAGACTAACACAACATCGTAAAGCAATTATCCTCTGATTAAAAAAAAAGTCATTGCAGACAGCAAGAAGAAGAGCATCATTTATGATCTCAGGGGCTGTGTTGCAAGCAGTCATGAGAGAGATGAAAACATTCTTATTTCTCCTCTTTTGCTCAGACAGTTTTCATCTTTCTAGTTACAGGGCACAGTAGACATGCCACCCTGTCTTTACATTGGCAAATGGTAAGGTTGCATGTGAGTACTCAAAATGGTACTGGTGTTTCTGATGATCATAATAGCCCCAGAGGCCAACCTGGAAAGTGAGTGTTTCTAGGAGAGGGAAGAATGCCAGATGGTAGGCAGTCCTAGTAGACAGGGCTAGAGCTCATCGAAAAAGTCTAGGACCTAAACAATCAGGATTCAAAGAAACAAATATTGCAGTATTTAAATATTACAAATAAGGAGACTTGGCCCCCTCTATTGACACTAGTGCTTAGTGATCAGGAATCTGTGTAGAGTCAGAAAATGCCTGCAAATCACAGAGAAATGGTTGAAATGGCATTTTTGCTGGATGGAGGAAACAACACCCTACAACCAGTATCCCTACCTACTGTTAAATCTATAACCACCTCTGCCAGTCAATAAAACTTTCTCATGCTTGTTACATTTTTACTGTTTCCAAAGTCCTTTCATGGATATGATTTGTTTGACTTTCACAACTTTGGGAGAAGGGTGGAACAGGTTAAGATCCTTAATAGTGACAGGCAAGGAAGGAGGGATGCAGAATCATCTGTTCAAGGTAATCATGCCCTTTAGCTCATAAGGGACAGAGAGAGATATGCAGGTCTTTTGACTCCTGATTCAAAGATTCATACCTGAGAGCAGGCCATTTTATGTGGGTTGTAATGATGTTGAAAATATACAGACTAAATAAGATTTTTGTGTGCTGTGTGCCAAGTCGCCTCAGTCATACCCGACTCTTTTGTGACTCTATGGACTGCCAGGCTCCTCTGGCCATGGGATTCTCCAGACAAGAATACTGGAGTGGGTTGCCATGCCCTCCTCCAGGGGATCTTCCCAACCCAGGGATCGAACTCATGTCTCTACGTCTCCTACACTGGTAGTCTGGTTCTTTACCACTAGCGTCACTTAAAAATTTTAGGAGTTAAAAAATAAAGGAATGCCATGTAGCCCAAAAGGAGAACACTTACGGTAGGAGTTGAAGCCTTGGCACATGGATACCAAGAAAGCAGACTGATCCAGACCACAGACTGGAGGCACCATATCTTTGCCTTAAATACCAACAGGGAGAAGGATTCATTGCATGACTTTCCAAAATCCTTCCTGGTTTCCAGAGTGTAGCTCATGAACTTGTCCTCTTCAGCCTTAAACCCATCTATTTAACGAGGCTGCTAGAATAAAAAAGAATAGTCACATGCAGGTTGTTGCTCATGTTTGTACATTTAACTTTCACACAGCCCAGGCTGGCAAGTATCATATACTGACACTCATAAAGTGTCTTTTCTACAGAGAACCCATACTTTTACTTACTAGTTATTGTCGTTTAGTTGCTAAGTCGTGTCAGGCACTTTTACAGACCCCATGGAGCACACCAGGCTCCTCGGTCTATGAGATTTCCCAGAATACTGGAGTAGATTCCCATTTCCTTCTCCAGGGGATCTTCCTAACCCATAGATCAAACTCACGTCTCCTGCATTGGCATGCAGATTCTTTACCACCAAGTCATGAGGGAAGCCTACTTACCAGTTGGCAAACAAGTATTTTAAGCAATCATTTGACAGTTTAGCACCCAAAGTATCACAATTTTTATATTTACAGCTGTGTTTCTATTGTCATTTAAACACTTGCACACCTCCCTTGTAGCTCAGTTGGTAAAGAATCTGCCTGCAGTGCAGGAGACCCGGGTTCGATCCCTGGGTTGGGAAGATCCCCTGGAGAAGGAAATGGTAACCCATTCCAGTATCCTTGCCTGGAAAATCTCATGGACGGAGGGGCCTGGAGGGCTGCAGTCCATGGGGTGGCAGAGAGTTGGGCATGACTGAGCGACTAACACTAATACCTCCCTTAGGATAGGACACAAAAGGCTAATTAAAATAAAAAGGTACTACCAAATGATGCAATAACAGTGAAACAAAGGCTGAATAATCTGGAAACAAAGGCTGAAATAATTTGGAGGGCTATAAAAGATAACTTTCTGGTCTCAATACAACACTTAACTGTGTAACCAATTACATTAAAAGAATATGTATTCATTATTTATAACATAATTCAGGAAATAGATAGTTGAAGATTGAGTTTAAAGAGGCAGGGTGTAGCAATGGAAGAAACTGACAGATCCTAAAATTATGAATGGATAAGCAAAATAAAGTATTTCAGTGATACAAATACAGAGAAAATGTCTCAAGATCTCAGGCGTTATGGAGAAAATACATACCTTTATCAAAAGAACACAAGAAAGATCCAACTTTCTTGTTAACAAAGCTTAGAGAGGATGAATATCAGCAAAATGAGCATCAAAATATTCAATTTTGCACAAAATCATCGTTAAATGTCTTTTTCACGTCACTTCAAATACGGTGCAGAATCAAGAAATACTAAGTGTACAATTCTATAACATTATAGAAAAATTATTTCGTTTTTATTTTTATTTAATCTACATGAAGCAAAATCTGTGCCATGTGTTAAATCACAATATCTACAGCACCTAGCAGAGTACCTAGTATATGGGAAGAACACAAAACAAATCAGAGGGTAAACATTGTATTAGACTCAAACAATGATTAATCAAGAAGTAAATACCAACACTTGTCAGATAAGTACCCATTTATTATAATTACATGTAAGTCCCCGGCTTAACTTATGAATTCTGTTAGGTAGTTAGAATAGGGAAAAGGAGTCCAGAATGGCGGTGTCTAAAAGATAAGGAAGAGAAAAGCCCGAAAATATAGAACAAAGGAAGGTCCGAGGACCGGAGTGAGGACCTCAGGTAAAACAAACATCACTCCTGGCTGGCCCAATTTGCATAGAGCAGGCAGGGCGGGGGCGGTGGCCGGATAAAAAGAGGAGCCAAAGCTAGCTCTCCCCGCCCCCTCCCACGCTGGGGCGCTCTTCTCTTCGGGTCTTTGGGTCGACATGCCCTCATGCCTCCAGGATGGATTTTCCTGTTATTATCTAAATAAAATAGAGCTGTCATACGGAGCTGTAACACGGATTTGTCTAACAGCTACAACATGGTCCGTTGGAGACCTGAGAGCTATAACATGGTCTGTCCAAGACCCGAGAGCTGTGACATGCTGGGGCTTTAATGTCCGTCACTCCAAATCTTTGTTGTGACAAGACAGAACCGAGGAGGATACACTCGCCTGACAAATAACAACATTTCAAACACCATTCCAAAACACATCAAGTAAGCAATTGCCTATAGTCTGAAATAGAGAACGGACAGCAGGGCATAGGAAAAAAAGAGATGATTTCCAGTTCCACAGTTAACCATGGACTTCACCAAAACACTTCTCTCAAGCCTATTTTCTCATCTGTAAAAGACACTTCTAGGCTAAAAAATGTCAATAGAAGGGGGAAAAAATAGAGTAACATGAAAACTCAAAGAGATCAGGTCTTCCTTGTTTATGTTCTTATTCTTAAATTCGCCCATACCTGCCCCAGACTCAGTCACTCCCTCCTTAGCACTCTCAAGACCCTCAGCCCAGACCTCTACCTCACCCTTAGTTCATCACCACTTATCTATTTTTCCTCTTTTAGACAGTAATTTTTATCTCCCAGTTATTGGGGAGCTGATGGTGGTTAGGGTCTCAAAGACATAAATCAATTCCGAGGAGCCTGTGAAGAGTGTGACCATTCACTCTGCTTGAGGTCGAAATGCTCAAGCCACTAAGAAACTGAGATGGAGCAGGGCTCAGTGCAAAAGGGCTTCGTCTTGAGAGCATCTGAATTCTTAACTCATTACAGCCGCCCTGTACAATGTGCCCCTCACAAGTCCCCGATTTGGGTCCTAATAATGGTTCTCTTGAAGAAACAAGCCAATATCTCCTGAAGAAACTTGACCAATGCCATCTAACTTCTAAGGGGCAGAGGCTGAATTCGAATTTTGGACAAACTTGACTTTCCACCAACTGTGTGAGATGGGATTCCCTCTGAAATGCAGGAAACCTGGGTTTGATTCCTGGATCGGGAAAATCCCCTGGAGAAGGGCATGGCAACCTACTCCAGTATTCTTGCCTGGGAAATCCCATGGACCGAGAAGCCTATGGGGTCGCAAGAGTCGGACACGACTTAGATACTAAAATACCACCAACCGTGTTGCTGCTACCAGCTGCAAATAACCCTGCGCAGGATTCCGGAAGGAGGGGCTGCTAGAATCTCGCAGAACGGGCCACGCGCGGGCTCTTAAGGGGTGGAATCCCCTTAAGGAAGGCAGGTTTTTTCTCACCCGACAAAAAATAACTCCTCAACCGGGAAGGGGGTTCTCTCCGAGTGCCGCCNGCGGGGGGGGGGGGGGGGGGGGGGGGGGGGGATGAGCATGGGCGGGTGAACCGAGGTTCACCCTTGGGCAGAGGAAAGAAGGAGCCTCCTACCAAGGGGAGAGCCCAAGCTTAGGGCGCATGACAGCAGTTCCCGGTGTGGGCTCCCGACTCCTGTTGCCTGTTTCTATTTGCCAATTACTGCTCCAGCTTTGAGATCCTTGTTAATTATGGGAGGAGCAGACTGAACCCTAAGTCCATCAGTTTGAGATTCCTATGCACGTGGGGAGGCTGCTGTTTCACAAGGTTTCATTGAATTTTTAGTTTCTTTGGAAAAATATTTGTCCATCGTTTGCTCCGGGGTTTCCCATCTCCCCCTACCCGTGATACTTGGGCTTTCCTCCTGAGCCATGCCAGAGGCCCCAGGAACCAGCCAGAAGCTAAACAGGTGTGAGTCCAGGAAAATGCCAAGCCCTCTGGGACAGGATGGGACAGAGACAGGGCCAACCTCTGGAAACTCCCCTTGTGGCCGTCCGGGACCCATATTCTGTGGTTCTGTTTTAGTACACATTTCCTGAAAATGCACATATTTTCCTAGGTCTGTCTCCAGGGCCTTCGATGATATTCACTTCTCTCAATGACACTTTACTTTCATGTCTTGTTAAGTGTTAGATCTGAGCATGGAAGCAGTGGGGTGTTTTTTTGTAAAGTGATAAATGATCTAAGAAGTCATACTATTTAGTCTTCAAAGACACCAAAGAAATAAAATGCCTTATTTTATTATGCATCCTCCTTCTCCCTTTAACAGCTTGAGATATAATTTAAATACAATAAGAATCACCCACTTTAAAGGTACAGTTCCAATTTTAGTATATTTACAATTTTACCATCATCACCATAATCTAATTTTGGAACATTTTCATTACCCCAAATAGATACGTCTTAGCTGTCACTCCCCCTTCACCCCCCTCCCCACCTCAGGTACCCCCAGCCCTAGGCAGCCTCTAATCTATTTACTGTCTCTAGGTTTACCAATTCTGAACACTTCTGGTAAACAGACTCATACAATATGTGATCTTTTGTAACTGGTTTCTTCCTCTTAGCATGTGTTTTTGAATTTCATGCATGCTATAACTTGTATCATTGCATTATTCCTTTTTATTGTCAAATAGTATTCCATTGCAGATGTATTCATACTTTATCTGTTTATCAATTGGTGGACATTTGAATTGTTTCCACTTCCTTGGCTACTATGAATGATGCTGCTATAACATTTATTGCAAGATTTTGTATAAAAATACGTTTGTATTTTTCTTGGGTATACACCTAGTATTGAAATTACTGAATAATATGGTGGCTGTATATTGAGCATTTTGAGAAATTGCTGAACTGTTTTCTGCCTCATTTTTGTATTTTCACAAGTAGTATATAGTGACCCCAATTACTGCATGTCTTCACTAACATGTGTGATTGTCTGTCTTTTTTATTTATAGCAACCCTAGTGGGTGTGAAGTGCTATCTCAGTGTGATTTTGATTTACATTTTCTCAGTGACCAAAAGTGTTGAGTATCTGTTTCAGTGCTTATTAACTATTCATGTATCTTCATTGGAAAAAATGTCTATTCAAATCCTTTGCCTGTTTAAAAAAAAATTAGTTAGTTGCCTTTTAATTATTATGGTGTGAGAAGTCTTTATATATTCAGTGTATATGGCTTGCAGATATTTTCTTCCATTTGTGGGTTCTCTTTCCATTTTATTGATGGTATCACTTGAAGCAACTCCTCCTTTTTTAAGCAAAAATAATTAAATACAGAGGGAAATACAGCTACCACCGGGGAAGTCCCCCACAGCATGAATTTTTAAGAGCTACATTTATTCTTGTGTTTTAATATAAAGTGGATTTCTTAAACTCCCCAATATAGGTAAGCCTGAATCTGTGTATTACATATTTTCTAAATCATCTTTGAAGAGAAAGTTAAACAACTGATTTACATGTGATAAAATTTCTCCTTGGAGAGAGAATATTTACACTGTGCCTTTCAGCCATCATAGATTTTTCTAGGATTTGTTATATTTTCTGTTTATTTTCTTTACAGTTGAACATAGAAACAATCAGTGATCTCCAATTAACTTTTCCCACAATATAATACTTTTTAAAGTGAAATTATAAGGGCAATGTGTAATAGAACATTAAATTGTTATGTAAAGAAATGCTGCTAGTAAAATGTCAATGTTGCTGAAATTGACTTATTGACTGATCGACATTGTTAGTGAGTTCTGATTTGAAATATTCGTCTTTTTTTTTTTTTATCTGTGGCTGTATTTATGTTTGTTACTTTATACTCCTGGAAGAAATGTAAACTGAGAAGACCATTTGGTAAATCCAAGGGCTATTTTTGGGTTCTGGGTTCACTGAGTGTGTATTAGTAATGTGCTCAGTGAAAACTCAAAGCTGTCTTTGGGCTGGCATAAATTTTGACTCATATTTTATGATTCTCTATAGTGATCAATAGGGCTTCCCTCATAGCTCAGTCAGTAAAGACTGTGCCTGCAATGCAGGAGACCTGGGTTCGATTCCTGGGTCGGGAAGATCCCCTGGAGAAGGAGATGGCAACCCACTCCAGTATTTTTGCCTGGAAAATCCCATGGACAGAGGAGCCTGGTGGCTACAGTACATGGGGTCGCAAGAGTTGGACATGACTTAACGACTAGAGAGAGCAAGAGAGAGAAAGAGAGAGAGAGAGATCTATACTGAACCTTTCGTAGTTCTGGTTTCTAGACCACCCGCTCCAGTATCCTGGCCTAGAGAATTCCACGGACTGTATATAGTCCATGGGATCGTAGAGTCGGACACGACTGAGCAACTTTCACTTCACTTCACTTCCACATTCTGAAATAAACACTTTGCATCCAGTTCTGATAGTTTGAAAATATTTTTTAGACTATTTGTTTTATGTTAAGTAAAGCAAAAATAATTAGAGGAAGTAAAGGTTAGTGTTTCCAGTTTTTCTACTTTGTTTTCTAAAATATGGAATTATAAAATATTCTATAACTCAAGCTTAAGGTGTACATTTTTTTCTCTGTGCTTGGAACTATGTTTAATTCTTTGCATAACAGTGACTGTTTTTGTCCTCAAGAAAATAAAAGCCTCCCTACGCCAGTGTGCAAGTACAATACATTGAGAGACAAGGCATGTATTTTCTTAGACTTCTATTCTTTATCTACTTATTCTAAGAGTTTGCTAGATTGGTTTCCTTTTTTTTGTTTTGGAAAGGCCAATGACAGGTAGTCAAGACATTGTGGAATTTTTAGCTGTATGTCTAGACAGTATTCATTAGTAAAACCCTTTGATAATGATACTGTATGACATTTTATATATGTCAAATAATTTTTACTTATATTTTAAATCTTTTAGATGAGAAAACCTGTACTCAGAAAAGTTAAATGATATGGCTATATCTAGAGCATGTTAATTTTGTACTTTGCTTACACTAGCCATTAACTGTTTAACAGATCCTGCAACAAAAAGACCTGAATACAAAATATATTATTTTATCATTATTCTGATACTCTACAACTTATCCAAAGACTTTGAAATAGTTTTGAAAATTAATAAAAGTATAGAATAATCCTAATAATAATAACATTATCAACAAGAGTAACATTCATGATTGATGTGCCAGCGACCGGCTGCATGAAGCAATTTACATGCATTTTCATTTAATGCTTACGCACATCTTAGAATATAGTATAGACATTAAAGCCATTTATACGATATTTGGTAGCTTTGAATTTGGACTTCCCAGGTGGCACTAGTGGTAAAGAACTCACCTGCCAATGAAGAAGTAAGAGATGTGGGTTCAATCCCTGGGTCAGGAAGATCCCCAAGGGCAAAGCAATCCACTCCAGTGTTCTTCCCTGGAGAATACTGTGGACAGAGGAGCCTGGTGGGCTATGGTCCACAGGGTTGCAAAGAGTTGAATGCAACTGAAGTGACTTAGCATGGCACAGCACACAGCTTTGAGTTTATGCTGTATTCTTAGATTGCAAGGAAGGCTAGGAATGTGGTTTTTTGTTCTTTTTTTGTGTGAGAGCTCATTGCTGCACCATATAATTAGTATTTTGTTAGTAAAGAACAAGGAAGAGAAAGGATATTTGTGGGGAGCCAGCAGCATCTGCTGGATTAATTGCCTACGATTAATAATCTTCCCCATTTCAGTAAATGGATTCACAAATTGCTCAAGTCTAGTAATCTTTCATCTTCTTTGTCTCTCCACCTGCACAGCTGCAATTTGATAGCAGTTTGTTTTCCATTTTTACTGAGATATCTACAGTCCACTTAGGTGCCTTCATTTGCAGTGTTTCCAACTGCAGGCTAGACCCCCATCATCTCTTGTGATTTATTGCAGCAACCTCTCATGATTTATTTCTTTTCTCAATTCTCACTATCTTTTAACATATCCTCCAGTCAGTAACTAGTGTTTTTCTTAACATTTAAATGTAAATACTATTTAAATACTTTTTCATGGCTTACTATTTTACTAAAGAAGAAATCTAGTCATGTAAGTTCCTCCACAAATGGTCTCCCACTCTATGCCTTTCTAACACCGTCTTATACCTGTCTGCCATTTACCTACTCATCTTTAGCTTGGCCTTTGTTTCTTTCAACACCTGAAAAACTGTTCCTGTCTTGCAGCCTTTGCGTGTTCTCCTGTTTCTTGTATCCTCTCAACTTTCACATCTCAGTATAATTATTACCCCCTCAGAGAGATTTTCTGAGTTCCTTATGTCTAAACCGCATCCCTCCTTGTTTTTCTCTTTCTCTGTTTGCTCTTTTAGTCTCTTGTATAGCATTTATCACAGTTTTGGGTCTGTCTTCTCTCACTTCAGTCACTAAGTCATGTCTAATTCTTTGAGACCCCATGGACTGCAGCATGTCAGGCCTCCCTGTCCATCCCCAACTCCTGGAGCTTGCTCAAATGCATGTCCATCGAGTCGGTGATGCCATCCAACCATCTCATCCTCTGTCTTCCACTTTTCTTCCTGTCTTCAGTGTTTCCCAGCATCAGTCCTTCCAGTGAATATTCAGGACTGACTTCCTTTAGGATTCACTCTTTTGACTCCTTGCAGTCCAAGAGATTCTCAAGAATCTTCTCCAACACCGCAGTTCAAAAGCATCAACTCTTCAGCTCTCAGCTTTCTTTATAGTCCAATTCTCACATCCATACATAACCACTGGAAAACCATAGCTTTGACTGGACGGACCTTTGTTGGCAAAGTAATGTCTCTGCTTTTTAATATGTTGTCTAGGTTGGTCATAGCTTTTCTTCCAAGGAGCCAGAGTCTTTTAATTTCATGGGTGTGGTCACCATCTGCAGTGATTTTGGAGCCCCCCAAAATAAAGTCTCTCACTGTTTCCATTGTTTCCCTGTCTGTTTGCCAGGAAGTGATGGGACTCAATGCCATGATCTTAGTTTTCTGAATATTGAGTTTTAAGCCAACTTTTTCACTCTCGTTTTTCAGTTTCATCAAGAGGCTCTTTAGTTCTTCTTCACTTTCTGCCATAAGGGTGGTGTTATATGCATATCTGAGGTTATTGATATATCTCCCAGCAATCTTGATTCCAGCTTGTCGTTCATCAAGCCTGGCATATCGCATGATGTACTCTGCATACAAGTTAAATAAACAGGGTGACAGTATACCTTGACGTACTGCTTTCCCGATTTGGAGTCAATCTGTTGTCCCATATCCAGTTCTAACGATTGCGTCTTGACCTGCATACAGATTTCTTAGGAGGCAGGAAGGTGGTCTGGTATTCCCATCTCTTTAAGAATTTTTCAGTTTGTTGTGATCCACACAGTCAAAGGCTTTCACGTAGTCAATAAAGCAGAAGTAGGTGTTTTTCTGGAACTCTCTTACTTTTTCCATGATCCAGCGGATGTTGGCAATTTGATCTCTGGTTTCTCTGCTTTTTCTAAATCCAGCTTGGACATCTTGAAGTTCATGGTTCACATGCTATTGAAGTCTGGCTTGAAGAATTTTGAGCATTACTTGGCTAGCATGTGAGATGAGTGCAATTGTGCAGTAGTTTGAGCATTCTTTGGCATTGCCTTTCTTTGGGATTGGAATGAAAACTGACCTTTTCCAGTCCTGTGGCCGCTGCTGAGTTTTCCAAATTTGCAGGTATATTGAGTGCAACACTTTGACAGCATCATCTTTCAGGATTTGAAATAGCTCAACTGGAATTCCATCACCTCCACTAGCTTTGTTCGTAGTGATGCTTTCTAAGGCCCATTTGACTTCACATTCCAGGATGTCTGGCTCTAGGTGAGTGATCACACCATCGTGGTAATCTGGGTCATGAGGAATCTTTTTTGTATAGTTCTTCTGTGTATTCTTGTCACCTCCTCTTAACATCTTCTGTTTCTGTTAGGTCCCTACCGTTTATGTCCTTTATTTTACCCCTTTTGCATGAAATGTTCCCTTGGTATCTCTAGTTTTCTTGAAGAGATCTCTAGTCTTTCCCATTCTATTGTTTTCCTGTATTTCTCTGCATTGATCAGTGAGAAAGGCTTTCTTATCTCTCCTGCTATTCTTTGGAACTCTGCATTCAGATGCTTATATCTTTCCTTTTCTCCTTTGCCTTTTCTTCTCTTCTTTTCTCAGCTATTTGTAAGGCCTCCCCAGACAACCACTTTGCCTTTTTTTGCATTTCTTTTATGTCTCCTCTGCTGTACTGTAAATTTAACAATAGAGAATGAATGCACGTTAGCAATTATCACCACCATTATTATCATCGTTGTACTGACAATCAATGACAAGAACTGTGAAAAGTCTGAGATCTGACTGCATTTGAAAGTTGACAAAGTAGCCTGTTACAATTTCATGGTTACTGGTAGAAGATTATGAGATTCCTGGATGGGAGACAAAGAACAGTTTACTATTCACAGCATTAGCAGTAGCCAGAGTAGCAGCATATGTCGATTCCCTGAGCCCAGGTTGTCACAGGTCAGTGCAGAGAGGGCCGAAATATTTGGTGTGTGGTTTGCAATACAGGACAGCAGTCTGAGCTTAGGCAACTGGAGTGTTTTTTTGGCGAGTAATTGTATTAATTGTATCCCAACATTTACCTACCCTTAAGTATTCATCCGTAAGTAACATACTTTGGTTTTGCATAGTTAAACTTTATGTAATTGAAATAATGCTAATTATTTCTGCCTTTTTGCTGAACGATTTCTGGGAGATTTATGTTTTTACATCTAATTAAAACTAATTCAATTTTATTGCTAAGTACCATACATGGTGTGATTATACTACATTGTATTGATCCACTTTATTGTTTCTGGATATTTGGGATGATGCTGGTTTTCTGAGTGTTGTATGCTCAGTCATGCCCAACTCTTTGCAATCCCATGGAGTATAGCCCACTAGGCTCCTCTGTCCATGGGATTTTATCCAGGCAAGAATACTGTAGTGGGTTACCTTTTCCTTCTCCAGGGTATCTTTCCAGCCCCCAAAATCGAACACACGTCTCCTGTGTCTCCTACATTGGCAGGCGGGTTTGTTTTTTTTTTAACCACTGAGCCACGTGGGAAACCTTGGTTTTTTGGTTATTACCAATAATACTGTTATGAACATTCTTGGACCATTCCCATAGTGCATGCATTTCTACTGAATTTATAGCTAAGATAGCATTTGTCAACTTTATTTTTTTTTAATCTCAGAACCCCTTTATACTTTTAATACTTATTAGGAACTTCAAGGAGCTTTTGTTTGTGAGTTAACTTTATTGGTAAGCCAAGGATATTCACTTCTGTCACTTCTATTCAGCATAGTACTAGAAGTTCTAGCCAGGCCAGTTAGGCAGGAAAAGGAACAAAAGACATCTAAATTGGAAAGGAAGAACTAAAATTGTTTCTGTTCACAGGTAATATGATCTTTTAAATTTTGAATTCTCCCTATTCAGAGTTTTAACATATTGTGATCAGTTGGCCATTTTAACATGACTTTTTTTGTTGTTTTGATTTAGACAGAAAATTCAGTAGAGAAGACCGTTATTCCAAAGCAAATGAGGTAAGTTAAATATATGTGTTAGCTTCCTATAAGTCAGAACAAAAATTGAGGCAAGGTTAGATATGTACTTCATATGAATACTTGGGTCTTTATACTTCAGTTATTTATTCATACTACATTCTTCATATTTTGTCCTCTAAACTATTAATTTTTAAGTAAAGCAAATTCCATGTTTCACATAACCTTAATATCGAATCTTTCTGGGTGTTATAAGAGAGAAAACATAAGTTTGGATTTGTTTTGAGGCTTTCTGTGATATAAACTCAGATATGCTGAGACTTGATATGCAAGATAATAGTATTTAGCTTAACACTCTGTTTGACTATAATGCAAAGAATAATATTTGATTGTTTTTGTTAGAGTTAGCAGTATCTGATTAGTGCCTTTTTACTGAGATATAATTGACATATAATCTGATATTAATTTCTGGTGTGCAACATAATGATTCATATTTGTTCATACTGCTAAATGTCATCACAATAAGTCTAATTACCAGCCATCATCATACAGAGTCACAGATATTTTTTCTTGTGATGATAGCATTTAAGATTTATTCTCTTTTAATGGGGAGGACTCAGAGAGATGTTATGGGGTGGGAGGTGGGAGGGGATTCATGTTTGGGAACGCATGTACACTCGTGGTGAATTCATGTCAATGTTTGGCAAAACCAATACAGTATTGTAAAGTAAACTAAAGTTAAAATAAAAGATTTATTCTCTTTTAGCAAATGTGCAATACAGTACCACTGACTGCAGTCACTGTATCGTGTATTATATCCCCATGACTTATTTGTAACTGACTGTTTATACCTCCTGACACCTTTCAACCTTTTGCCTGTCTCCAACCACCTCTTTTCTGGCAACCACCTATCTGTTCTGTGTGTCTGTAAGTTGTGTTCTATTTTGTTTGTTTATTTTATTTTCTAGACTCCTCGTGTAAGTGAAATCATACAGTATTTGTCTTTCTCTGTCTGATTTATGTCACTTAGCAAAATACCCTCAAGTTCCATTGATGTAGCAATTGGCAAAATTTTATTCTTTTTCTTATGGCAAAGAAATATTCCATTGTGTGTGTGTGTGTGTATCCATATTATTTATTAACTTACCCATTCATAGGTACTTCAGGTAGTTTGCATATGTTGGCTATTGTAAATAATGTTGCAGTGAACTTAGAGGTTCGTGTATCTTTTCAAATTAGTATTTTCTTATTCGTTGGATAAATAACCAAAAGTGAGATTGCCAGACCCTGTGGTAGTTCTGTTTTTAATTTTTTGAAGAATCTCCATACTGTTTACCATAGTATCCTTACCAATTTATATTCCCATCAGCAGTGCATAGGGGTTCCCTTTTCTCCATATTATTGCCAACACTGTTATTCCTTATCTTTTTGATAGTAGTCATTCTTATGAGTAAGGTGATATCTCACAGTGATTTTGATTTGCATTTCTCTGATTATTAGTGATGTTGAACATCTTTTCATGTGCCTGTTGGCCATCTGGCCATCTGTATTTCTTTGGGAAAATGTTTATTCAGATCCTCTGCCCATTTCTTCAATAGGATTGTTTGGCTTTTTTGCTATTGAGTTGTATGGGTTTTATATATATATATGGATATATATTTTGGTGTTGACCTCTTATCAGGTATATGATTTGCAAATATTTTCTCCCATTTGGTAGGTTGCCTTCTCACTTTGTTAATGATTTCCTTTGCTATGCAGAAACTTTTTCGTTTGGTGTAATCCCACTGGTTTATTTTTGTTTTTACCGCATTTGGTTTTAGAGTCAGATGCAAAAAATTATCTCTGAGACTGATGTCAAGGAGCTTACCACCTATATTTTTTCCCTGAGTTTTATGATTTAAGATCTTACACTCAATTCTTTAATGTGTTTTTAATTTTTTCTGTATGGTGTGAGATAGTGGTCTAGTTGCATTATTTTGCATGGGACTGTCCAGTGTGCCTAACACCCCTTATTGAAGAAGATACTATCCTTTCCCCATTATATTTTATTGGCTCCTTTGTTTTAAATTAATTGACCATATATAATAGGTTTATTTTGGGGCTCTCTGTTCTGTTCATCTATGTTTCTGTGTTTATATCAATACTATTATGTTTTGATTGCTATATATTTATAATATAGTTGGAAATCATAAGGTATGATGCCTCCAAATTTGTTCTTTCTTAAGATTGGTTGGGTTATTCAGGGTCTTTTGTGGGTTTAGGCAAATTTTAGGATTATTTATTCAGTTCTGTGAAAAATGCCATTGGAATTATGGTTGAATGAATTAATCTTAGATTGCTTTGTGTGATATGGACACTTTAACAATAGTGAGCTTCCAGTCCATGAGCACAGACAGCTTTCTACTTACGTGTGTCTTCTGTGTCTTTCAGCAATGTGTTCTGGGTCTTTCACTTCCTTGGTTAAATTTATTCTTAAGTATTTTATTCTTTTTGATGCAATTGTAAATGGGATTGTTTTCTTAATTTCTCTTTATGATAACTCTTTACTAGTGTGTATGGAAGTACAACTGATTTTTGTGTATTTTTATACCCTGCAGGTTTACTAAATTTAATAATGAATTCAAACAGTTTTGGGGAAGCAGTCTTCAGGTTTTTGGTTATATTAATTCATGCCATCAGCATGAGTTACTATGAGTTAATATAAATAGTGACAGTTTTACTTTTCCTCTTAAATGTAGTAGGCCTTTTATTTATTCTTCTTGCTTAATTGATCAGGCTAGGACTTGCAATATTAAGTTAACTAAAAGTATCAAGAATGAGCATCATATTATTATTCCTGATCTTATAGAAAAAGGAGAAAGCTTTTCTTTTGAGCATGATGTTTGCTGTGGGCGTGTCATATATAGCCTTTCTTATGGTGATATATAACTTAATAATTAATCAAAAACTTCTCAACAAACAAAATTCCAGGACCAGATGGCTTCACTGGAGAACTCTACCAAACGTTCAAAGAAAATTTATTATCTATCATTCTCAAGCTCTTCCAAAATATTGAGGAAAAGGAAACACTTCCAAATTCATTTTATGAGGCCAGAACTATGCTGATGTAAAAACCATACAAGGACACCACAAAAAAAGAAAATTACATGCTAATATACCTCTTGAACACATATACAAATATCCTTAACAAAATATTAGCAAGAAGAATTCAAAAATGCATTAAAAGGATCATATGCCATGGTCAAGTGAAAATTTATTCCAGGGATGCAAGGATGGTTCAATACAAGCAACTCAGTCAGCATAATACATCACAGTGACAAAAGGAAAGACAAAAATCATATGATCACATCAAAGATAAAAAGAATATGATACCAAAAACCATTTGACAAAATTCAACATCCATTTATGATAAAAACTCTTCATAAAAGTAGGTAAAGATCAGAACAGAAATAAATGACACAGAGACTAAAAAGACAGTAGAAAAGATCGATGAAATTAAGAGCTGATACTTGAAAAGATAAATAAAATTTACAAGCTTTCAGTTTCAACTAAGAAAACAAGAGAACCTAAATAAAATCAGAATTAAAAGAAGAAAAGTTATATCTGTGCTATGCTTAGTTGCTCTGCTGCTGCTAAGTCCCTTCAGTCATGTCTGATTCTGTGCGATCCCACAGACAGCAGCCCACCAGGTTCCCCTGTCCCTGGAATTCTCCAGGCGAGAATACTGGAGTGGGTAGCCATGCCCTCCTCCAGGGGAGCTTCCCAACCCAGGGGTCGAACCCACATCTCTTATGTGTCCTGCGTTGGCAGGTGGGCTCTTTACCATTAGTGCCACCTGGGAAACCCCATGTACATACAGAATTTTGCATCCAATTTCGTGTGTTTCTTAGCTCCCCTGAGTTGTAAGTTTAGATTTTGCATAGAGAATCTAGAGTTTTTGTTGTTGACAGTTGTGTGCTCTCCATTGCCTTATTATTAACAGTGCTGTGTCTTCTCCTTGGTGCTATTAGGACCTGAGAAGCAGCGAGTCCAGTTTTCTCATTTTTCAAGAACCACGGGTAAGCAGCCATCAGTAGCACACTTTTTTGCATGGACATGATGGGTTATTTTTGTATAACCAGCAGTTATGACTCTTACTTAGTTCACAGTTATTTTTCAAGTTCTTATACATGATATTTAATACTTTATTTGCAAACAATCCATTGCTTGTGGGGGAAAAGATGTCATCAGGCACATTAGTTAGAATGGTGCATAAAGCATAGCACTTTGCTTGCATTTTACTTTCTCAGTTTTAGAGGTGAGAAAATGAAGAGTGTGAGACGTTTAATGATTTGACCAAAATTAAACATATGTTTAGGGGGCATATCCTGGACTAGATTAGAACTCAGGTTTCCAAGGTCAGATTTAGTATTCTTTCTCCATACATCTCTCGTCTTACCTGTAGGTACACACTTAAGAATAATCATGAAGAAGTACAATTTATTTAGCAAATTTAAATGCCAATTAAGAGGTAAATAAAGGCATTTAAAATTTTATATTAGTTGCTTAGTAACTAAAAGATACCATTTGGGAAGATGGGGAAACAGTTATTTTCTTACTGACAATTTTGATACAAATGTTTTTGTTTTCACCAGCATATTGATCTTTATGTTCCAGAATGAAGGTTGTGTGGTTGATCAAAGTAAAATACTGGAGATTTTATTTTTTTTAATTTTTAATTTATTTTATGTTTATTTTTTGACCATGTTAAACACTTACCTGATTCCCAAGTTGAAAACCATAGATCAAATAAGGTTAAGTGGAGCCTAAAGCTTATGCTATTTTGATGTCACTTTTTAAGAAGAATAGAACAATAATTTACTTTAAAATCTTTACAAAAATGTTTGACTACGAGAACGAACACACTGCTAGAATTCTTCCTAAATGCTTGAAGGGACTGATGTAAGAGGCACTGAAACTTTGACTTCATTATTTGAAGGTAAATCCATCTCCATTTGAAACTATGAATCAAAGCATTTCAAAGAAAAATTTCTTCTTTCTTTTTTCCTCTTAAGGCTTCTGTAGTAAGCATTTTTATTTAGTTTGTCCTTCCAGTGCGCCCTTTACTTTTCTGTGTGTCCATGTCTAAATACATATGTGTATTTACATTTCTCCTGCTTCTTACACTAAAGATAGCATACTCTATGTATTGATCTGTTCCTTGGTTGTCACTTAAAAACATCCTGGAGTTCCCTCTGTATTGCGTATCGATTTCACTTTCATTTGCTAGTATGTGTGGGTTTAGGATAATGTATTCATCTAGTCTTTTACTGATGGACCCTTGGGTTGTTTTTAACCTTGGAAATCTTTTCTTTTTTTCGGTCTTTAACCCCTGGGAATCAGGCTTATAATATTTTGGCCAAGTGTATCTTTCTAAATACTATTTAACCATCAAAAATAAAGGCATATGTAATTTTACCATATATTACCAAATTTCCCTCTGTTTTGCATTTCTAAGAAATAAACAAGTGTTCTTTTTCTCCAAAGCCTTACTAACAGTGTTTAGTGAGTTTAGATGTTTGCCTGTCTGTTAGAGAGGTATAGATAGTGGAGCTTTTTCATTTACTACTGTATCCTAGGATAATTTAAACTTTCATACCTCTCAAATGAGTGAGACATTTATCTTTTTTCTGCATTTATGGTCATTTTCATTTATTTTGCTGGATCATTCTGTTTATATACCTTGTCTATTTTCCTGTCAAGCTGTTAGGTTTTCTTTTTTTTTTCCCTTGATTATTTTGGGGGAACTGTTTGCATATTTATTATCACCCCCTTGCCTATGAGGGAAATTGAGAGGGGACAATTGTTAGAACCCAGGAGACAGGCAGTGAACTTCAGTGGAGGGAGAGTTAGAGCTCTCCTGAATCCAGCCTCAGAAAGGAAGAAATTTATACTCTCCTCCCTCCCTTCCAGTCATCTGTAGAAAGCCAGAGATGAGGAACTCTTTGATATCTATATCCAGTCACCCTCCCAAGGGAAAAAACAAGTAGGGTAGTGAAGGAAAGAAAAGGGATCTGCTGAGACAAGCCAGGGATATTAGCTGGATATCATTGGATGTATTTCCTCTTTGGGAAAAAAAATGTAATCCAACCATTATTATGCTATAACTTACCGACTAATGATTCTATAACTTTGGAATAATTCACACAATTTAACCTTTTATTTTAAGGTTAAAGTAGAACACTTGCTGGAAGAGGGTATGGCAACCCACTCCAGTATTCTTGCCTGGAGAGTCCCCATGGACAGAGGAGCCTGGTGGGTAACAGTCTATGGGGTCACAAAGAGTCAGATATGATGAGCCTCTAAGCACAGCATAACACAATCAACAGTGGATTTGATTGAGTACCTAAGTGTTGTTGAAAGTGTTAAACTCACTCAGTTGTGTCCAATTCGGCAACCCCATGAACTGTAGCCTCTATTCATACAATTCTTCAGGCAAGCGTACTGGAATGGGCAGTCCCTTCTCCAGGGGATCTTCCCAACCCAGGGATTGAACCCAGGTCTCCTGCATTGCAGGCAGATTCTTTACTGTCTAAGCCACCAGGGAAGCCCTCTGAGCCACCAGGAAGTCATCAGTACCTAAATGGCTTGCTGAATAGCTAGGTTAGAAGGATGCTAAAACCATTAAATGAAATACAGAAAAATGAAGATTATACCTAAAAGAACCTGTCTTAGAGTGAATGTCGTTTGTGTTTAAGGGGAATAATTTGAAAAGCTATTAGAGTTTAAAGGAGAAGGAATGGGTATTAGAAAGCACAATAGAGGCATGCCTTAGTAACAACCGACATGCTGTTAATGGTTTTAAGGGAGTATAGATTTTACTCACCTCAGGGACAATTGTTCAAATATTTTATAACATGTATAGCATAGGTGCAAACCATCCAGAATGTACATTTGAATAAATGAACCAGAAGCAATTAGCATGAATATAGTTTAGTATTTATAATTGGTCCATGTATCTACTTAGATAGGATTGCTCTAGGACTCAATACACTTAATTCCATCTCCTGAGGATCTTATTCAGTTTCATGGTTTTAATTACCATCGATATGTTGCCACACTCAATTTGAAGTTTCTAGTGTAGACATCTCGCCTGACCTTCAGGCTAAAATACCCAAGTCTTTCCCCACCATATGCATTTGAATGTCTGAAGACATCCCAATATTTATGTGTCTAAAATGTAATTTTTTCCCCAGACAAGAAGGTGCTCAATTGAAATCTTTCATATCTCAACTACACACAATCTATTCTTCTAGCTGTTCAAGTTAAAAATTATCATCATTATTGTTTATACATGACATACAATAAAATACATTTTAGGTGTACAGTTTGACAAATTTTAACAAATCACAGCAGTTAAGGTATAAATTTCCATTACCTCAGGAAAAAAAGCTTCCTTTTTTTCTGTTTTACCCTTGCCCTAGGCAAGCTCTGATTTAAAAAAAAATTTTTTTTTCTAAAGTGATATGTCAGCAGAATCATACTGTATGTACTATATTTTATGTCTGGCTCCTGGACTTTTTATTCAGCACAATGTTGCTGAAACTCACCCAGAATTCCATGTGATACTGATAAATTGAATCTTCTTGAATAGCTCCATAATTTTTTGGTTTCTTTTGTTTTATTGCTAAGTAGTATTCCATTGTATGGATATACCAGAATTGGTTTATCCATTCACCTGTTTGATGGATATTTGAATTGTTTTCAGCTTTATAAATAAAACTGTTAGGAATATTCATGTAAGAGGTGTTTGTGTAGACATATATTTTCATTTCTTTGCGTTAATTTCCTGGAAGAAATTTTCTGGGTCATATGGAAAGAGTATGTGTAACTTTATATGAAATTGCAAAAATGTTTTTAAAAGGGGTTGTGTGTTTTTCATTCCCACCAGTAATGCATGAGAGTTCTAGTTGCTCTCCGTGCTCCCCAGCACTTGATATTGTCAGCTTCTTAATTTTAGTGGTTGAGTGAATGATATCTCGTGGTTTCAGTTCTCATTTCCCCGATGAATGATAATGTTACACATCTTTTCATGGGCTTATTGACCATTCATACATCTTCTTTTAACTATATGTTCAAATCTTTACTGTATTTTAGAAATTGGATTATCTTTTAGTTACTTTTAAAAAGTTTGAAGGCAAGACATTTGTCAGTTTTGTGTATTCTAAACATCTTCTCCCAATCTGTGACTTTCCTTTTTTTTTCCTTTTAACTTAACACTGTTTTTTTTAAAAAAAAAAACAAATTTTCAAAGTTCAGATTCTCATTCTTTTTTTTTTTAAGTGAACCGTGCTTTTTGTGCTCTAAGAAATATTTGTACCAAAGCAGAAGAGATTTTCTCAGATTTTCTACAGTTTTATACTTTTAACTCTTACCTTTGGTCTGGGATTCATTTTGAGTTAACTTTTGTAGATGACTTGTGGTGAGAATTAAATTTATTTGCTTTTTACTATGCATTTGTAGCACATGCTGTCATTTCCTCATAGAATCTTTGTGGAAACTGACCATGTAGGTGTAAATTTATTTCTAAACTCTGCTTTGCCCCATCA